>CAHIKZ030000868.1:4735000-4847500 GCA_903632075.3 Acanthosepion pharaonis
TTTAGTCGGGCGTGGACAATCCGTGGCTTTGTTTTGGGAAAGAGATACCTTGCTTAAAAAACAAAAATATTAATTCAAATCGCCCTTATCATGAGCGACTGAGATGACACTCTTGGCTTTCCAACACGTGGTATTTGTCAAGCAGTTTATCGCTAATTGGATATGATCTAAGAAAGGAATTTCTCAGACTCATTGGCGTTTCTGAAACGGAATAAAAATATTTCATTTTTCTCCGCTCGAAGGTCTGATAATAAAAATCTTTATTATCTCAAAAAAAATTTGCAGTGACCACTTTGTGTGGGCTTTTTCTGATTCTGGAGACTGTCTATGTTTTCGTATTAATGGTTTGTCTTCATATCCTTAGATACACTTCCCCACCCACTTAGACCTTTACTATCATTCCAATGACACACTTCCCTTGGTACTTATCAATATTTTCATTGTCTCTAAACTTCGTTTCTTCTTATCCTCTTGGGTGGCAACCAATTGATAACAACTTCCATTTTTCGTGGATTCCGCGGAAATCGGTCAGATGCTTGACCCGGATATTTTTCGACACCTGTTATCTGTCAGCCGTGCGTGTGTGTGCTCGCCTATGACCTGTTTTCGTATTATTTTTTTCTTTCTTTCTTCTTCGTTTTCTCTTTCTTTCTTCCAGATCGCTTGAATGTAAAGAAAGAATTATTCTTAAAACCCAAAATATTTTTCGGCCTTTAATAATTATTAAATGGTTGATAAACCGTAAAAAACAAATCATATATCTATGAATATTTCTCTCAGCTCGTCAGGTATGCATGGTGCCACACTCTGTGGAACCAACATCTAATAAATTATGTGAATGTGAAAGTCTGCAAACCAGTCACACTGACTAATGTCAGTGTAGGTCAATGCTATTCTCACTGGTTTTCCGACTATTGTCTCTGTGTTTCGGTCTAAACAATGCTTAGTAATACTTAGTAAATATCTAGAATAAAATTCACTTGTAATTGCCTACCAAGTAGTGATACTGAGTGCCTCTGATTAATAAGTATTTTCGTTCGACATTTTCTAACGCTTTGCTCAGCAGTTATGACTTTGTGACAGACAAAGTAATACTTATATTTGATGACATAAAACAGTCACAGGCGTATTAGGAGCTGTTTTATTTGTTGATAATTAGAGCATGCTAATAATAACATTATGCACTATAAAAACGCTTCGCTTTTAACGGAAAACATTACTGTATATAAGAAGCAAGCCATCAGTATATTTGAACATTATGCAAGAAATTACACCCTAAAGAAATCCAGGCCTCGTACAATTCATCCTTCTTGCTGGTTCGTATGACACACAAATTGTAGACTTAAGATTGTTATTAATGTTTATCTTATACAAGACTACTCGAGATAGAGGATTACTGAATAAGTTTATTGTTTAATGTACATTTGCCAAGTAGTATTTTACCATTACTAGTATTTCCTTTCAGTGACATCTCTTTTTTGTAGTCTCTACCTGTTTAATGTTAGGAGTACGTTGACATATATTTAGGTGTCAAGTGGCAACTAGAACCAACGAATGTCGCCGATGCGCTCTTTCAATAATTCCTTTTACAGCACAAATACTACTATTAATAATAATAATAATGTAAAAATCAGCCTGAGAGGGTACGCCAATATCTGCACTGGAAAATTTACAACTTTTACGGGAAGGAAACTGCAAGAAATTAGTTTAAACACCAGTAAGACCTATTTAAAGACAAGACCTGTAATAAATTTATGAGACTTAGCAACACAGACAGAACAACCAAAGCTAATCGCCAGACATAGTGATCAAAGACCACAAAAACAGAATATGCTTTCTTATTGATATGGCCGTTCGGGTAAACTATAATGTAGCTTTGTAGACCTTTAAAAAGAATATCGAAGTCCAATATTAAATTAGAAATCTCAAAATTGTGGCACATCTAAATAATTCCAGTTGTGGTTAGGAAACTTGGTTTGTTTGGAAAAGTTCTGAGAGACTCATTGAAGAAATCCTTGGTAACTCATGTCTTAGAGAAATATAAAAAAAAAATGTTCTCAGAGGTACAGCTTATGAAGGGCTTTATCTGTGTAAAATGTATGTGATCTTATGTTTTATTTTTATTGATTTACTAGCAGCATGGCCCAGCGTTGCCCGTGCTTGATTCAAAAATCGTACGGCTCATACAGCAATCGCTATCACTTGACTTAAACTATTTTTACCCTTCCTTGCCTTTAAAGGAGTGCCCTTTGCCGTGCTGATGTTGCTACATGCCTTACTTCTCGCCTATGTCACACTGCGATTTTTACTAAGCTCTATACTAAACATTATATCGATTACGAAAAAAGAACTAAACAAAATGAACACAAAACGATCAGCTTTAAAAAAGACTTGTAACTGGAAAAACCAAATGAAAAAAGAATGTTAAAAACAAATACTTTTTCACACCGAACCTAGTTCTGCGGAATCATAATCAACGTTGAGTTTAAGCAAGCGAATGAACCAATTGGAGTAAAGTGCCACGCAAATTTAAATTTTTCCTACTTGTGACGAATGCAGCAATCGATTATTTTTGCATGCGAGTGTCTGTCAGCTGTTGGCTCTCACACTGGCCAATAGAATTTTCCTGCCTATTCGTGGCAGCCAGCTATAGGCTCTCACTCTGGCCAGTAGAAAATGGCCACAAACTACATGAAAACTTCCGTAGAAGCATGAAAAAATCGATCATTTCCACTATCGACGGAAGTTGAGAAATGCAAAGTCGGTCTTGGCCTTCCCGCTAACTTGGAGCATGTGCTTGTAAACTTAGGTGCACATCCGTCGAAAATTGCGGCTGTGCATTCACACACACACACACACACACACACACACACACACACACACATCCTGCCTTTTATAGATAGAGATTAAATTTACAAAATTGCTCAATGGAAAATGTCATGAAGGTATTTCTAACTTTAGGTCTCTGTTTGGGACCCGGAAAGAAATAATTATACAACAGAAATCCGAGCATATATTAATAATAATACTAATACTAATACTAATAATAATAGTAATAATAATAATCTTCTTCATGGTCAACACCAAACAAATGTTGTAGACAAACCCATGTCCTTCTGTGGTTACGTAGTGCAGGTTTAAAGGCTGGAACAGAAGGTTTTATTCTTGCTTGCTAACTAGAAATTACTGAAAGATTTTGTGGGCCAAAAATGCAGATTCCGTGATAAATATTCAGAAACACTTGACCATCTTGTTGCACGTTATTTGCACCCACTGAATATACAACCTGATATGATAGAGAAGACCAAGATTTGCATTTGGAAAACATGCATATTTTATTGAAAGAAACTGTAAGAGTTTGGTATGAATACCACCCAGACTCTGGTTTCAGAGATAGGGCCTGTAACATTTTTATGGCACTTCACAATACACACAGATAGAACAACCAAAGTTAATCGCACAGACATCGTGATCAAAGACCACAAAAACAGAATATGCCTTCTTATTGACATAGCAGTCCCTGCAGACTGGAATGTATCTTTGAAGATCTTCAAAAGACTATCAAAGGACAAAATTTACCAAAATGTTCTCTCAGGTAACCAACGCAAAACTTCTCAAAGAATATAATTCTTGCAATTAGAGTTGCAGGAATTCTTTGTTAAACAAGTTTTACACCTTTAAATACGAGGTCTTACAAAACGGATACAACAAATATTAAAAAATAAAAGTTTCTTTAATACCTAACGATATTTTAGTTATAAATTCTACGATTAAATATTAATACTGGATCAGTTGAAGGTATTTTCTTTTCTTCCCGGAAATAATAATTTTTCTAGTAATAATTTTATTCTTCATAATTCTTTTCTGATACTAGACAAACCCATGTCCTTCTAATAATAATAATTTTTTCTAGTAAACAGAAGGTTTTTTTATTCTTCTAATTTTTCTGATATCTTGTTCGTTATTTTCTTCTAATAATGCATTTGGAAAAATAATATTTTTTCTAGTAAATCTGGTTTTTTTATTCTTCACAGATAATTCTTTTTCTGATAGACCACAAAACAGAATATGCCTTCTTCTGCAGAATAATAATAATTACCAAAATTTTTCTAGTAACGCAAAACTTTTTATTCTTCAATTAAGTTCAGGAATTCTTTGTTAAACAAGTTTACACCTTTTTTCTTTTGATATAAATTCTACGATTAAATATTTCTTCAGTTATTCTTCTAATAATTTTTTCTAGTAAATCTTTTTATTCTTCTAATTCTTTTTCTGATACTTCTTCTTCTAATAATAATAATTTTTTCTAGTAAATCTTTTTATTCTTCTAATTCTTTTTCTGATACTTCTTCTTCTAATAATAATAATTTTTTCTAGTAAATCTTTTTCTTCTTCTAATTCTTCTAATAATAATAATTTTTTCTAGTAAATCTTTTTATTCTTCTAATTCTTTTTCTGATACTTCTTCTTCTAATAATAATAATTTTTTCTAGTAAATCTTTTTATTCTTCTAATTCTTTTTCTGATACTTCTTCTTCTTCGATTACATTTTTGAATACATTTTCTTCTTCTAATTCTTCTATTTCATTTTCTTTTTCTCTTTTAATTAAATCTTCTTGTATTTCTACTTCTTCTAATACTTCTTCTAATACATTTTCTTATACTTCTTTATCGTCTTCTCATTCTTCTTTATCTTCTAATACTTCTTTTTCTTTTTTCTTTTTTATTAGATTTCAATGTACTTCTTTTAATACTTCTTTTTCTTCTAATACATTTTCTTGTGCTTCTTTTTCTTCTTTTAATTCTTTTTCTTCTAATACTTCTTTTGCTTTTTCTTCTTCTATACATATTCTTGTCCTTCTTTTTCTTCTTTAAATTCTTCTTCTAATACTACTTCTTTTTCTTTTAATTCTTCATCTTCTAATACATTTTCTTGTAATTCTTTTTCTAATTCTTCTTCTTCTTCTTCTAAAACTTCTTTTTCTTCTTCTAATACATTTTCTATACTTCTTTTACCTCTCCTAATTCTTCTAATACTTCTTCTAATACATTTTCTTGTACTACTTTTTTTTTCTTCCAATTGTACTTCTTCTTCCAATACGTCTTTTTTTGTTGCAATACATTTTCTTGTACTTATTTTCCTTCTTCTAATTCTTCTTCTAATATTTCTTTTTCTTCTAATACATTTTCTTATACTTTTTTCTTCTTCCAATTCTTCGTCTTCTTCTCTAATATGTCTTCTTTTTCTAATACATTGTCTTGTACTTTTTTTTCATCTTCCAATTCTTTTTCTTCTAATACATTTCTTGTACTTCTTTTTCTTCTTTTAATTCTTCTTCTTCTTCTAATACTTTCTCTTCTTCTTTTCTAATACACTTTCTTGTGCTTCTTTTTCATCTTTCAATTTTTTTAATACCTCTTTTTCTTTTTTTTTAATACATTTTCTTGTACTTCCTTTTCATCTTCTAATTCTTATCCTCCTTCTAATACTTCTTCTTTTTCTTCTAATACATTTTCTTGTACTTCTTTTAATTCTTCTTCTTCTAATACTTTCTTTTCTAACACACTTCTAATTTTGTACTTCTTTTTCTTCTTTCAATTCTTCTAATACTTCTTTTTCTTTTTTTAATACATTTTCTTGTACTTCCTTTTCTTCTAATACTTCTCCTTCTTCTAATACTTCTTCTTTGTACTTCTTTTTCTTCTTCTAATACTTCTTCTAATAATAATTCTAATATTTCTAAGTTTTCCTCTTGTAATTCTTCTTTATCATCTAATTATTATTCATATTCTAATTCTGCTTCTAATATTTCTTCTAATGCTTCTTCTTCTTCTTGCCGTGTTCCTTTAAGTTGTGTAGAATCATATCCCCCTACAATTGTCTATCCGTTGTAGATTTAGACACGTCTCCTGTCACTTTACGCTTCCTTACCAGCTATTCATTTATACAAGCCAATTCAGTAGGTTACTCGATATTTCCATCCTCCACTCTTGCCTTCCATATATACTGTGCATAGCGAACTTTTCAATCGCTCTTTCCTCGGAAATTTTAACTGTCTCTTTCTGATTGAAAATGCAAGACTTCTATTTAGTTCCTGTTTCCCATAAAACTTCTTTGCTGGTCATATGTTATGTCCATGATATTCACAGCATCCTTGTGGATAGATTTGTCTCTGTTGTCTTAAACCTTAAAGTAATCTGTGAGGAAATTTTCCCGCTTTCGCTTCGATATAGGAGGATTGATATGACACCACAGTTCAGCAGTCCTTCCTTTGTTTCTAGGTAAATTTTGTTGTTGCTTAATACTTTGTTTAGCTTTATGAAGGCATCTTTTGTTATTCGAATTCTTCTTCGTGTCTGTGTCACATTTTCCATCCACTGTTATAACGCTTCAGAGTGTGTTCAATTAGCCAGAGCATCAGTCTTTGATTTACCGTAAATTAATGTTTAATCCAGATAGGGTAATTGGCCAATACAATTGTTATCATGACTGCTGCAATTGTGTCGCACTAATTTTGAAGACGCTTCGCAAAACCGAAATCATGAACAAGTTCCGTGGAGTATTACATTTACTACTGAGCGTTCCTCCCACCACATTTGCGAACTTGTATGAACAATTAATAAAAGAAATACCCTGCAGTAGTATCCGAACCTGCGTCCACCTTTGCAGATATGCTTTGGATAATAATCTGAACGAATATACGGCTAATCAAAGATTGCATGATGCAGAAGTTCTTAATACCAGAGCAGATCAAACAGTGGGGCGTCGTACAAAGGTGGGTTCAAATTCGAATCCTGGGCGAGGAAAGATTTTCTTTTTAAAGTTTTCTCGAGTGCATAGGTCGCCAGACGAAATAAATAGTTTAAAATAAACGGCGCGTTTGCCCAAATACGTGTAACGTGTATTGCCTAAAAGGTAGGTTGTTCTGGCTCACTAGGATTTCGTATATATATATATATATATATATATATATATATATATATATATATATATATATATCCTAGTGCGGCAGCAACTACCTACACAGGTTTCACCTAAATGGATCTTCAGTTGCGAACTGTCTCTACTTAGTGTATTGAGAACTTTACATTTTTCTTATTTTACTCGTCTGTTTTTTGTTTTTTTTGTTTTTTTTCTTTTAGCTAGGCATTACGGTGTTGGCCGATTTTTTCTACCTACTCAGATGTTTTTAGTCTTCTGTGTTTTTTTTTCAAAATTTTTCCCCAGATACCAATTTCTTTTTCATATATATTTATTTGCAAATTGTAGTATCCGATTTTTACACTAATGGTTTATAGACATTAACACACACACACACACACATATATATATATATATATATATATATATATATATATATATATATATATATATATATATACATGCATATGCATACTGAACTCTCCGTCTTGGATCCTGCTTCATTTGTAGATATGTTGAGATTATCGAAGATGTCTTAATTAACCTTCCTATCTCCTAAACAACCCCCCATGTAACATATGTACCAGTATCAATCAAAAACTGCAACCATCTGATAGTTAAAGACAATGCAACCAAGTATCGCTTACAGAGGTACTTACAACATAGTAAAAACGTATCGAGAAACATTTCACAGTTTTGGTGAATAATAGACAAGAAAATATTTCCATCAACCGACTAAAACCGGCACATATTGGTGACCATTCATTAGAACCCACCAAGCAGACAGATTCTAAAACTTCAGAGAGTGCTTCTCATATTAGATGGCCTAAGAAACCATTTACTTACCTGACATAATAAAAATCCTCTTCCTTGACATTGTTGTAAACCTATCTCTTGTCTCGAGGTACTGTAGTGACTTAATAAACATATTAACAACAGCAGCCCTTACGCTATAAAAACAGGCGAACCCTTAAGAAACTCTCCTTTGATGTTTTCCCTCGTTTCGAAGTGTGTGGCATCAGATTTTCACACCGAAGCAAAAGGGCTGTGAACGCTTCAAACACAAATACATGACTGACATGAATTTGATCAACTTTTGGTGACCAACAGTTTCGGCCTTGTGCCACATCTATGTTTAGAAAATTGTTAGAGCACCTCGAGGTGGTGTAATGGTTAGCAAACTTTCCCTTCGTCGTCTTCTTCTTGTAACGTGTCTCTTCAAGACACTGGTGATCACGGCCCTCAATAGTTTTCTGTCCTTTGTAGCTCTTCTTCCTCTTCTTCTTCTTCAAGACACTGGTGACCACACCCCTCTGTAGCTTCCCCTCCTTTTTAGCTCTTAAACACTGTCTTCTTGCCATTTCTCCTAAACCTTACTCAGCTTTCAATTTATTCAAGTTCACTATGTAGATTATACATTGTTTTCTTCTGTACTACTTGCAATCCATCGGTTCTGTGATTATCAATTATTCCATGCTCATTTTTCCCATTATAGGCCCTCGACATGTCAACTGTTTCTTCCTGATATTATGCATATTGTGAGACCGGAACTACCAACACAATAGACCCTTTCAGGCCTATATTAAGTATGCGACACAACACTCTAGAGAGAGACACAGAGAGAGCCGCGTACGACTACCAGTATTGGACACTAACATATAGTAACCTCCGCTTACACTATCTCTGTAACCTGTTGTTAATATATCTTTCTTACATCTAATCCCTGTTCCGTGTTTTTCTTCTGTGGTCCCGACCTTGGCCCCACATCAGTGGCGACGAGAATTCGAGAAACGCACTCACGCCGAAACTTGAATACATTACCAGTCTCACATGTGTGTCGACGAAGAATTCGAGAAACGCATTCACGTCGAAAACCGCAATACCTTGCCAGTCCCACATCAGTGGCGACAGAAAGATTCGAGAATTTCGTTCTCCCCATATCAATAGCGACAGAGTACTCGAAAAATACACAGAAACTCCACGCATTCCCACAGTAGTGTTGAACGAGAAATTAAGCTGGTATTACTACATTAGTGATTTAAACGCAATACCCAGCGTCTACATATAAATATGACGAACTAGCGATTCAACATCTACGGAATATTAAAGTCTGTCCAAATAACATTACGAGAACAACTTCTTACACACCCACACACAGAGAAAAAAAAACAGTTTGTCATAAAACAAATTAACAACACAAGAGCGGGAATACTATTTACGACACAATTTTTCGGAAAAAACTATCTAAATTTTTTTTTCATGTAACTGAGTTGAACTCGTGCATAAAATTATTCTCCCTTCAAATTCACTGAGGTAAGTTTTCTCTTTTTGTACCATTAAAAAAATATATATATACGTAAGTGTGGTGAAAATTTATACATTTACGTTAAAATTAACGGAACCACGGAATCTCAAAAATGCTAGACACATAATTAGTTTAGTTTAACTAATTGTCTGTCCATATATTTTTTTGTAAAAGAAAAAAAACTATCAAGATTTTTTTTGTGTGTATCTCCCCTTGGTACACGGGTTTCAAAGCAACAAAAAATCGCTGTCATTTTTGTTTGCCTAAATATGGAAGATTTTCAAAAAGTAATTGCCCAAATTCAAAAAGCAGAAGAAAGACAACAACACCTATTTTTGGAATTACATAAACAACAAATGGAATTCCAACAAATTACGCTTCAGAATGCTGAACTACAACAGAAACAACTTAAAGAATTACTCGTAAATGCATTAAAAGGCTCAAACTCTGAAAACGATACAATATTCTCCCAGAGTACAATCTACAATTCAATGGAAACCCGTGGAAAAATCAATTCGAGAAGATCAAGAAAACTCTTACTTCAGACCTCTCCCTCACCCATTACGACCCTAGTCTCGACATCATAGTCGCAAGTGATGCAAGCTCGTACGGCATTGGTTCGCGAAAAGCTGTGGCTCACGCATCAAGATCTCTACTTCCAGCTGAGAAACAATATTCCCAAATTGAGAAAGAGGCTCTAGGCTGTGACAAAGTTTCACAGATATCTACATGGTAGACGGTTCATACTGCAGACGGACCATAGACCTCTAATTACAATTTTTGGTTCTAAAAAAGGTCTGCCAGTCTATCCTGCAAATAGACTACTTCGTTGGGGTACAATTCTCTTAAACTATAATTTCAAGATAGAGTTTCTAACATCCAAAAATATTTGCCATGCAGACAGCTTATCGCGACTCATTCCAAAAAATACAGAAGTCTTTGAAGACTCCATCATTGCTACTCTAAGGACAAATTGTGAAATCAAAAACATGATCGCGAGTACTATAAGAGAGCTCCCAGTTACATTGGCCGACATAAAAAGGGAGTCTCGAGAGGATGAATTCATTCAACCCATAAAAAGCAAAATTCGCAACAAAGACCCCAATGTGCCTGAAGTTTTCTCCCTCTGCGATGATGTCCTACTATACAATGACCGCGTCGTGATACCAAACAGTCTACAAAGAAAAATCCTCAGGGATTTTCACATGGGACATCCGGGGAAGAACCGTACGAAAAGCCTCATGCGCTGCTATGTTTATTGGCCAATCATGAACAGGGATATAGCAGACATGATAGAATCAGGCAAAGGATGTGCCCTTGCAGCAAAAGCTCCAACCACGACGTGCAAACCATGGCTAAACATAGACCATCCATGGCAAAGAATTCATGTCGATTTTGCAGGGCCTATAGACAACATGTAGTACCTCATTGTTGTGGATAGCCACTCAAAATGGCCTGAGGTCCTACAATGCAAAAGACCAACCACAAACTGCACGATCGGATTTCTACACGAGCTATTCGCGCGTTTTGGCGTGGTAGATTGTGTAGTTACAGATAATTCACATCAAGTGAATTTAGAGACTTCTGCAAGTCATATCAGGTGGACCACATTACAACGCCTCAGTACCACCCTAGGTCGAATGGCCAGGCCGAAAGGTTCGTGGACACTCTAAAAAGGGGTTTAAAAAAGGCACTAGGCACACCGACAGATAGAGCATTGCAACAGTTTTTGCAGGTGTATCGGATAACTTCTAATCCGGGCACGCCTATGGGAAGCTCGCCTGCAGAAACAATGTTCGCAAGGAAAATCAAGTCTGTCTTCAACAAACTTATTCCACGGCAAGCAAAGTTAAAAAAAACCGTATCGCCTCATAAGAAATATTTCAATCCTGGCGATAAAGTCTTTTTCAAGGCTTATAAAACAAACATAACTTTCTGGGAAGTAGGCACCATAAAACAAAGAATTGGCGAACTGGTCTATATTGTCCAAGGACCGAAAAACACCCATAAACGCCATTGGAACCAGCTCAGAAAATGCCGTTTGAAGGAATCGGAGGAATCACTACAAAATAGCTGTGAAGAACCGATCGACGTAATTTTCCATCACTTCGATCTTGACACGCCCTAAGTCTCTCCTGAAGTGTGACGCTCAGGAAGGAAATGAAAATTTACTCAACCGCTCGACGTAAATCCCAAGAGGAAAAAGTATTAACAGTTTTATTTTTTCTCTCCTTTTCAAAAAGAAAATTCTTGGAAGGGGGGTATTGTGAGATCGAAACTACCTACACAATAGACTCTTCCAGGCCTATATTAAGTAGGCTACACAACACTCTACACAGAGAGTCAGAGAGACAGTGAGAGCCGCGTACGACTACAAGTATTGGACACTAACATATAGTAAGCTCCGCTTACACTATCTCTGTAACCTGTTGTTAATATATCTTTCTTACATCCAATCCGTGTTCCGTGTTTTTCTTCTCTGGTCCCGACCTTGGCCCCACATCAATGCATAAATTCGTTTTTTTGTTTTCATTTCCTCTAGAATTTCCTCCTTGCTGACATTTTCGGTCCTTTGTATACTTATCATCTTTCTGTATAACCATATTTCTGTTGGTTCAAGTCTTTTCTTCTTTTGCCAGGAGATTGTCCAACTTTCACCGCCAAATAGGACGAGTGATTTTGCGTAACAGTTTAGTGTTCTTTTCTTTCATTCTATCCATTGTTTTCCTTTTTCTTAATTCATTACTTAGTGTTTAGAAAGCAGTTTCCGCCATCCCAATGCACCTTCCGTCCTCTCTTAAAAGACTTCCGAGATATTTAAATTGTTGCACTTGCTTGATTTCTGGATCTCCACAAACACACCTACACAGGCAAATCACACTAGATAGATAGATAGATAGATAGATAGACATGAACAGATTGCAAAGGATAGATAGATAGATAGATAGATAGATGTTGCTTTTATTGTGATTTAGTAAGTAAGAAGCAATAAGGGAAATATGGGAAAAAGGTGGGTCGAACCTAATTTTCATTAACAATAGTCTAATAAATTGACGCCGCATCCACTGTTGAATACGAAGCTAACTTAGATTGGTCCAAACCTGTAAATATTCGACGAGTTTTGAGGCTCGGCCTCACTACGCAATAACAATAGTCAACTAGAGTCACTCATTAACCATTATCGCACTCTAATAGTATTTACTAAGCTTAGTTTAGTTTAGCACATGGCTACTCGAATTGAGCAACTAGTGAGGATCGAAAGTATTATTCATTAGTAATAATCAAATAGATACGCACGGTATCCATTACCCCACTCCAAGGCATACTAATTTTATTCACTCAGCATAGCTAAATTTGCCGTAGGACCACAAATATGGCGCAATCTTTGAGGATCGAACTCAGTTGTGATGGGCTGCGAGATCTGTATGCTAACCACTGCAAATTTGGATGTCTCTTTTGTTCTTCTAAGTAATGGAAGATTTTGCTATAGCCAATTTGAGATATTATACACTTTAAAGAGATTACAGTCCTGTATAACTAAATCCATATATGTGCGCGTGTTAATAAATATAATTATATTTATACAAACACTGTTTCTCTCTCTCTCTCTCTCTCTCACACACACACACACACACACATGATATATATATATATATATATATATATATATATATATATATATAAACTAAATCAAGAGATGCACACATTGATTCATAGAAAGACGGACTGATCATCACAGTGGCCACCTCGCCATAAAGAGAATGAACAACGTAATGAAATAGATGCTTTCTCTAATGGAATGTTTAAACAGAGAACGCCATCTAACCAACGATCGCCCATAAATAATGCTATGACCGTATGAAATATTCAGGGAGGCGGATTCCTCGACTTAATAGATTAATGGATTCTCGTTTCCCAGCTTTAAAGTGAAGAAGGGGCAAATTTACACAGGCATATTAATTTCACTTGTAAAGTTTAGTCGATTGGCGTAGATAGGTTGGGGTAGAGAAAATTAGGGTCGCAATTAATGTGAAAGGAGTATGATGTCTCTTTCAGTCGATCTAAATACCCATGCACCTATATGTCCGTCGATTTATCTAGCAGCTTGTTCCTATCTATCTATCTATCTATCTATCTATCTATCTATCTCAGTCTGGTCCTTTATCTATCTATCTATCTATCTATCTACCTATCTATCTATCCCACTCTATGGAAAAACTCTACTAAAATCTGTATATCTATCCATCGACCAAGAGAGAGACAGTTACACTCTCTTAAAATCACTCTTTGGCCTTAGAATTCATACAAGAAATCTCTGCGGCCTATGTGCCACTGAATGATACATATCCCCGGTTGCCACCTGTGGCTATAATAATATTCATCTTATACGTAGAAAAAGCAAATGAGGATATAAGTATAAGGGACGCAACTCTTTCCTAGTGTCTGCACGCAAAAACGATGTACACAAAGACGGGTGAAATGTTGGTCTTATGTCTCCAAGCAACCTGCTTTATGGAGCCCCACCTCATTTTATATCCAGTGATATGAAAACTAATCTAGAATCTAACTTTATATCTCGAATATGCGAGAAAAGGCCGTTTCTATTTTCACTGAATCGCTTGCGCCGGGTACTTGGAGGTCTATCCGAGTCACTGCCTGATGGGGCTGGCGAAAGATGTTACACCTGGTTCCAAAGTGCTTTTCAAGGTGTATAAGTGGAGATTTCTAGGGCATATCTGAAGCGTTACACAAATCGTTACACAAATCTAAAAGAATTCATGTTTAAGTAGTAATAATAATAATAATAATAATAGAGACAAGAAATTCAGGAAATGTATGTTTAATGACAAAGCAGTACAATTTGACAGAAACACCTCCACGAAAATATTGAAAAATTATCCATATACAAGGACCTCGAGATTAACAGGATGTGGGAAATGAAGACTAAAACTGTACCAATAGTAATCGGAGCTCTGGGCCTCGTGAGAAAAGGAATGGATAATTTTACTAACAGTGTCCAAAATAACGACATAGAAGTTGCCCAGAAAATTACCCTACTAGAAACATCGCATATACTAAGAAAAGAGCTACAATTCATTGACAATTCTCTTATAGGGCCTAAGGACCATAGTTTAGGCCCGGCGCTACAGGATATAAAGCAGGAAACATGATATAAACAACAACAACAATGATAATAATAATAATAATAATGATAATAAGAGGTACAAGGCTACACGAATTGGGTGAATGTGAGGTTCGAATCTACTATTCAATAATATTAATCAGACACGCACGTTATTGATTATACTACTAAACGGCGTACTAATGCTATTTGCTCAGTATAGCTAAGTTTGGTACAGGGCCACAGATATGTCGCATCCAATGAGGATCGAACTCAGTTCTGAGGGGCTATGGATCTGTTTCTACTGAATGCCTCTTAGGACATGTTACTCTACCCAAACTACAAATGTAACTTATATATGATCCATCATAAAAAGATGCCAAAAAATATGAGGAGTTTCTTGTACCGTTCCAGTGGGTGTCTGACTCCTCCCACTGAGCTTTACCTTTACAAATCCCAGATTTCAGCGAAAATGGTCAACTGTTACAATATATTGGCTGGGGCTACCCAGTCTTCACTTTCCAATCTCAATAGTAGGCGACGAAAGATTTTCCAACCTCTTTTTGCCACAGACGAAACATCCATCGCTATTTCCATGGAAAATGTTCTGATGAGCTTCATTCTTTACTTCCACTAGTTTTAAAATTCACAGCTATGAACCCCACGCCACGTACACTGGGACGAACCATCCGTAGTCTGTTCTTATTCCATTAGTAAGGAGGACTTTTCCCTTGGACAGCATTTTCCCATGGAATGCTACTTTGTGCAACAAACTTCAATACAGCATAAAAAGTAAGTTAAATTGTTTAAAATCCCAAGGAATTATTAAAAGTTGTTGGATCATTAAAGAGGTTACAAACAGACAATGGTGGTACTCGAGTGAAGAGACAGCAACACGCACGTAGATGAAAGAAGGGAGGTTTAGTGTAAAAAAGAATACACTACTGAAAAGCAAGGAATCGGGTGGCAGACTAGTAATTCACGAAGTTAGGATATCTACAAACCGCCCCACGCGGTCAAATGTAGCACAAGGCCGAATATAGCGTAGGGAATCCGAGCCGGTAAGCTCGGCCAAAAATTTTCCATATAAAACGAGGTCGGGTAGCTGCTACTCGAGGGGAGACTGTATTCTTCGACATAGCCTCGTCTGGGTATCCTCTCTGCCCGGAGGTAGAGAGTTTGACAAGAACCCCTGGAGACGAATCTCCAATACAATTTCCGAAAAGAAGGATATTTACAAACCACTCCCCCCCGGCCGTTTTTAATGCGGGGTCAGAAGTCAGCCTGTAGGCTCGGATCGGCCAAAAATTACCCTCCATAGACGACGTAATCACTACCACCTAAGACGAGACTCTGACCTTCGGCATAGCTTAGTCTGGGTTCCTCACTACCCGAAGGCAGCATGTTCGACCAGCACAGGTGGACACGAATCTCTAACTTATTCCCGAAGGAAGGGTATTTACACGACCACCTCGCAAGGCAGGATGTGGCACAAGACTGTTGTTAATGCGAGGAAAAACCGGGCCCATAGGCACGGGTAAAAATTCCCCGTGCACCTGGTAAAAAACGGGCTCGAGTAGCTTTGTAAAACCCTAGACGAGACACTGGTTTACTTGTAAGGAAGGTGATTTCTTCATGTTATCGGCCTGGGAGGCGATCCCAGCGTGCGGCACCATTGGAAAGTGCCTGACAGCTATACCACGGGATGACCCAAAGCCTTGTACATGAAATGACATGGACGGAACTATTGCTTGCACGAATTGACAAATCATCGTAATCAAGGGCTTGAGCGTTTCTCTGAGTTTGAATAATTGATCTTTCATTGGAATAAAAAAAAAACTAAATGAGTTTTACTCGATGCTTGAAATCATATATAGCCATTTTAATCTCCAAGTGATGCAGTATAACCCGCAAAAACATAAAAGGAATAAAGATTGAAAACGAACAAGTAATGACTTTTTCAAACCTTAGTTTTCAGTGGCCAACCTATATATATATATATATATATATATATATATATATATATATATATATATATATATATGCATAAATTCCCAAGAGGATAGAATCCTGGTAGGTCTGATAAATTGGATCGTGATTACGATTCCAATGTAATAAATAATAAACATGGAATATTATTGTTGAGCCTTTTACATTATATATACGTGCTGTATAAACGCCATACCGGCTGCCATACCGCTCGATTCTTACGAATGACAATGCGACACAGTGGCTACTATATATATATATATATATATATATATATATATATATATATATATATATATATAATGTAAAAGGATCAACACTAATATTCACTGGTTGTCCACTGCATCGATTTCCGTAAGAATTGGGTGCCATGTCGGCCGGTATGAGGTTTATAGACCACGTATATAATGCGTTAAAAACTCCCTTCACCTGGCGTGCGCCGATAGCATAGGGATAAGGCTTCTTTAATGTTTGAAACAATTGGATATCTAGCCACACTTATGAGACGGCCTGACGATTGCGTCCAGCATGAAACAGCCTGTCACCTCTGAGTGTTGACTTCAATGTTCACTTTTATATTTACATATAATTTATATTAATTTATATTTACATACGCTCTATGTCTGATATTGAGCACTTTATCCCGTAAATATAGCACACCTTAAAACTATATTTCTTCAGTAGGTGGGCGAATATGCATCTTCACATACCCACTATTCTTTATTATCTGTTATTTGCCAGTATTTCTTATAAAAGGTAATGTAGTGGTTTTACGTCGATTTCTCGTAGGTTGTGACTTCTGGATAGTCGTTTTCCTAGGCTGGCTGTCAAACAAGGCTATAGAATATAGTCTACTCAACTATTTAATCCATAGCTGGACGGGGGTTAAAATGTGCATAACAAAGGGATATTTTGCGAGAGTAAATACAACCAGGACGGAATTTGAACTCCGCTCGACGATTCCAATTTTCTTATGTATGGCAGTTACACTAACCGCAGATAAAGTTGTGTTGATATTAATAATTTTGAGATAACAAAATTTAGAGTAAGTTAAAATAAAATGCGTTTAACACACGCACTTATTTTGTTAAGTTTAGATTAACTTCCCTATCGTGTTTCATCACAACGTTTCAGCAAAAGAACCTAGACTCTATTTTGTAATATTTGACCTCATTCTGACTATGTTTTCCCCCATCTAGCTCGACAGGCACGATACCTTTGCCTGCGTACTGCTATCCTAACCAGCGTGTGTATATACCTCCTTGTGTCTTATTTATATCTATATTTTTGTGAGGGTAGATTTGTCAATAACTTGTTTTTATTGTATGTAGGAAGTGGACGAGGATTGAGGAATCGCAGTCGAATCCATTACATTCACTTACGTGCTAATACCCTTGGGAAAGGTGTGAATCCTCTTCTTCTCCCTCCAGCTATGGGTAAATAGCAAGACAGACTGGGTTCTATAGCCTTGGATGGCAACTGGTCTAGAAGGAAAAACTCTGAATTCAAAACCTGAGGGGGGTTGTTTGGGGACCTTGTGGCACGTAGTGCACCAGGTCTCTCTATTCGGTCCTTCAAAAAGTGTGGATGGTCCTGCACGAAACCTTCACCACTATAATCAAATCTCATGTGCTATACATGCGGGTTGGGGACCGCTTGTGAATTCCAAATTCACATGAAACTCCAATATTGGAGCCGGCTTAACCCACCCCGGGTGAATGCCGTTACAGGTAAGTGGACAGGGTAAGTGGACGATCATGGCTCTCTACAACTATATTTTTCCCACCCATTGCATGTTTTTCCATCCATTTACACGGGTTCGTTTGGTAGGTTCTTTGTTGTTTTCCTCTTGCCCTCAATATATCCTGTCAGTGTCAAATTCTTAAAGCTTTCCTTCCTTGTTATCGCTCTTATGAATTTCTTTCACTAATGCTACTACTAATAATTCTTATTTTGTTCCCGTTTTCCTTAAAACTTCCTCTTTGCTCAGTTGTACCTGTTACAAATTCATGGCGGTCGTCTTCGAGTATAGAATCCAGAGGTTAGTAGTGAATATTTCGGAGACAGTAGGAAAGCGTAATTCAGGTTCGCAGTGGAGCGTAGTTCTTCATTTAGTCATCTTCGCCTGACAAGTTGGCACTGGTCATTCGGTAGGGTAAACAAAAATGGCCGCCTTTATACACGACGTATAGAATGTTCTGCGGCTTCTGATTGGTTAACCTTCCATTCCATTGGTAGACTATAAAGTGAGTCGTGTCATTCGAACTGGCTCACTAGTTACATCATATACACAAAAACTGTAACAGTACCGTCCATGGTATTCTGATCATTGTTCAGCAGGACTACGTCTCTGCTGCTTCAATTTCCCCTCTTTCTTTACGAAGAAATTGTCCAGCATTTTTGTTTTTACATACGAGTCCATCACGCTTTTCTTTGCTTCTAATGTTCCTGTTTCTTAATATTTAGGTTTCTGTTCTTTTTATCACCTTTCACCTTTAAACTGCTATGTCTCATTGTCTATCGTTTCTTAAAATATTTCATAGATAGTTACATTTTGTATATACCAACCCCATAACTCTTGTGCAGCCCATCTTGCTAACGCTATTGTTTCTGTCTTCTTACAATTGATAATTAGTCTTTTCTTCTTGTTATCATTTATTGTGTTGTCTGGGTTTTCCTGTAGTTTTCTTTGTGCGACTGCGCTTAACACAGTGTTATTTGCTTATCGCCTGTTGATAAGAATGTGTCCGCCAATAATACATCCTTAGATGACCACTTATTATCTTAGATCCGTTGCATAGATTGACTAAATCCGTTTGAAATGTACAGTTTTGTCTTATATCGCTTTCTGTTTTATGTCTACTTTCGCTTTCTGTTGTTGTCTACTTTCGCTTTCACTTTTCCTTCGTTAGCTTTCCTTACATGAGTACGTGAAGAGATTCTGTCATACTTGATGCATCTGGCTATCTATTCTGCAGCATAACACCCTTCCATTTATCAACTTACTCCCCTCTTCGGTGGTCTGTTACCCAAATTCCATAACTCTTTTCCCTGGCTTTCGTTATCCGTTTTTTTTTCAAACCAAAACGCTTTCTTCTCGTCGTCTCTCTACCAGTCTGCTTTTCTTTGCTTCGTTCGGCACGTATGAATCTTTAGATCGACGTCGTCCTGTAGCCATACAGAGAAACTTTTTGCTGGCGGTAATTTAAAGATTAATTCATACACGTAGAGGAACGGCAGAAGTAGGTACATAGTAAGGAAAAACAAAACGTGTGCACAAAACGTATTGTATTGATTATACAAACATACCAATAATAACGTATCAATAATAAACATATCAATAATGAGTATATCAGTTCTTCAAATGTTCAAACTGTTTCTCACGTATCCGCCAAATCGTGGGCCTCGTTGGTGGAGGCTTTGTAAATGCTTCCAGACATTACTCCCGCACATGTCCGCTATTTTATGTCTTCCAGTCGTGTTTCAAAATTCATTTGCGCCCCTCGTCCATTAAATTGTCCAACCGTCATTAAATTAGCAATTTACAGGAAAAACATTTATCATTACAAAAAAAAATAAAAATGATGAAAAACGCATTATAATAAAAATTCTGGAAATGAAAATGTTAAAAATATTTTTAATTAATTAAATGAATTCTACGGGGTGCCCAGTAAAAAAAAAAAAAAAAAAAAAAGGGAAAATCCAAAAGATGTGAGACAACCGTTGAAAACTGGTGACGACTGATGTGACTGAAAAATTAAGGAAGAATTTCTGCACATTTCGTAAATGCCAACATCAGATATCTTTCTTTAAAAAGTACAACTTGAGACTCAAATTCACTGAGTTTTTTTAGCCATACGAGAAGGGCAGAACAAAAAACGAAAATTGTCTGCAAATAACCTTTATATAACGATTCACAAGATCGAGTAGCAATTTATCAATCATAAAAGAACCAATCAGATTTAAGTAATTAGGCGACAGTCAGATGATTATTCAATGTCATGAATAGGTAAGAAATTTATTCAAGGTTATTCAAGATCAATTATTCCTTAAATATAAAACAGTGATAATAAATTTGCCGCTTTTTAACTTGCCACTCTGGAGTATCAAATGACTCCTAGAATCACTATTATAATACTGGTAATACTCTTATAATACTTATCGTAAACCTACTTTTGCATCATCCTGTATATAAGAAGATAAATAACATAAATAAATTTCAAAATGATTTATTTTCTTTATATACACACACACACATACATAAACCATACTTTTAGATAACGCGTGACCGACTAATTATAGCGCCAACTTCCTGACCATGAGACCAGGATTGAAATGTTACTGTTGCTTTGTAGCTCAGATCAGACACCAGGTTCGTTTTCAGGTTGCTACTTCTTCCAGTCAAACGCATGTAACTTAAAAATAACACTTCGTACAGATCGTTACCCACGAATTAAGACCATCATTATGTCGTAGTAAGTAGATTTTATTCTTGATTTCTTGGAGAGCGAAGTTGAGATGAGGTGTAGGTGACGGGAAGAGGTTAACAGACTAACAGTTGTCTTCTCTTTAGCGTCGTTCTCCGTTGGTCTTCCTGTCTTTTTAGCGAGTAGTAACCACTGTCATATAGAGAATATTGTTCTTTTTCTTGCAATCTTTGTCTAAAAATGTAGCATCATTCAATGGCTCTCTTTGTCCGAGCCGCATGCAATGTAGTTGCGAAGTCCACTTCACTTAGCTTATAATCAACGGGAAAATAGATGTTCAAATCCATTTTTTGACAGATCAGCTATTTTCCATTTCACATAATTTTGCATAATTCTTCTATCACTTTGAATGTATTACTCTTCAAATACGAACCGAGTTCTCCGGGCCGCTGGCGTATATCATGGGGAAAAAACTTTAAAATTTCCCCACTTCATTGCCAATGGCCTAAAGGTAGAATATCTGACTGATGACAAATTGTTTAGGTTTCGATCCTGGCCTGAAGCAATCAGGCCTTTAGCTACAATGAATACCCACGAAACAGCATGTCTGATGGATATATATATATATATATATATATATATATATATATATATATATATATATATATATATATATGATATGTCCTGAAAGGGATATATTTGAACGAAGTAGCTAAGTGGTTTTGGCTACTATAACACAAGTAGAATATGGTAGCAGTAATCGACTGGTACGCGTCGCAGTTAAGAAATGTAGATCAATGGCGTAGTCCAATGGGCGTCGTTATAGACTTAGCTCTCAGACTAAGGATCTTGACACTCCTACACGTACGTCGATATTTATGTCGGACACCAGCCAACCACACTCCAGTGAGGGAGAACACAGGTGTATGCATCTTCCATTATATCATATATATATATATGTGTGTGTAAAAATATATAGAATATAGGAAAGAACTCGTTAGGTAAATAATCCAAAGTTCTTTAGTATTTTTGTTATTATTTTTTTAAAATAGTGCGCGATACAAAAGTAGAGCATAAATATAATTATTTATTTAAAAATATAATTCCAACGCTAAATTGAATTAAAGTACCAAGCTCTGTTCCATCTTCAAGCGAAATTTTTTTGGGGGAATAACTAATTCCTGAAATGAGAACTCTTATGTAGCGTTGGAATCATATTTTTTTAAATAAATATATATATATATATATATATATATATATATATATATATATATATATATATATATATATATATATATATATCGATAGACAGATAGTTTTTCCGAAATCTTTATTACTTCAAATTGCCTGAGAACACATTCCTCATAAGGTTTTCTCACGTGTGCAGGCCGGTATACGTAATATACATTGTTTAAAACAAAATAAAAACAGACGTCTATTTCAAACACGGGTATCCACTAAAATAATGATTTTGTAATAAGATAGAATAAATAAATATAGTAAGAATAAACACGAAAGTTCAGAATCGGTTAAAAGCTTAAAATAACCTAAAAACCTAAAATATAAAATAAACTGAGGGTTCAGTACCAAAGTCGACAGAACCTAAATATATTACAATGTAACCCGGATATAAGAGAGTTGTCGGGACCGGAGAAGAAGTATCTTATATCCGGGTTTCTCTTATATCCGGGTTTGGTCTATTTTGTTTAGGTAAGTATGGGCTCTAATTTGGGACCAGAGAAAATCTCTCTTATATCCGGGTTTCTCTTATATCCGGGTTACACTGTATATTATTGAATACAATATATCAGTTCATTTCATGCATCCGTTTATTTTATGCTTTAAGCATTAAGTTTTATTTTTACTATTTGTGCGTGTGTATAATAGCTTCTTGTTACGCTTCAGCACTTCTATGAAATAAATTAAATATCTGAATTTGGAGATACTTCGTGCTATATATATATATATATATATATATATATATATATATATATATATATGTATATATATATATATATATATGTGTGTGTGTGTGTGTGTGTGTGTGTGTGTGTGTAAATATTCATGGAGCTGCTCAAGCGTCGAGGCTTGACCAAAAAGCCCTTTTCCCCACCACTTTCTCTCATTTGGTCATTCGGTCAGAGTTTGGTAATTGGGTTGGGTCGAGCATATTTCAGCACCCACCTCGTATAGCCATGGCTATTTATTGCCGTTCTTAATATGTCAAGTGATCAAAATCAATAACACTCTCGAATCGATCTCTGAAAATCCTGAAATTAGACCCTCCATCAGTTTCAATAATAACCAAACATTTTTTTTCGCGTTTTGTATATATTAGTTTAAATGAAGCCAAAAAATATCGACGAATTCCTAAATTGTCTTGCATTGAAAGGCGCGCTGCTAAGATTACTTCTAATGTTCTTATTTGACAATCTTGTAGCCGGTATTATTCAGAAAATTGGATTATTCTCTCCAAGTATATTCAAGAATAATTCTTTCTCTTCCCTTTTTTTCTTCTATTGTGCAGACAATTTATTTGATTCTTTTAAGTGTCCAATTTCTCTGTTATTCCTGAATACGATAGCTTCGGGTTTAAGGAAATGGATAGTCATCTTGACAACTACAAGAAGACATCTAGTGCCGGGTTGGTGAAGCATCTGTAATGATACGTCAATATAAAAAGAATTTTTGACGGTAGAAATATTGCGTGACTCTCTGTATTAATGACATTTAAGATATTCACTTAATGTGGAACCGGACATGTTAATGGATCACTGCGATTATTTTAATAAAGAAAATTGATTGTAAAAATAATGCTTTTACACGTGTTTCTAACACCCACGATATTTTGAGATATACTTACAAAAGTTACATGTACAGAGTTGTCACTGGTGTGTTGTTGGTTATATAAACTGTTAATATTAAATAGAATAATCCAGAACTAATACGTGGAGCAAACTGTCTACATACGTATGTAAAATGATTTCCGTAAATGCACAAAAACAGACCGGGGCTCAAGGCAAGTATACGTCGTCTCGCCAGATTTATTCAACCTTTAGAATGATGCGATCCTGAGAGAATTAGATGTCCTAATAGCATATATTATTGGCGGCCACAATCTTAACAATATATGATATACAGATGACGCAATGTTGATAGGAAACGCAGGAAGAAAGCTACTGGAACTCTCACAGAACGTAGTAAAAGATCAGTGCTAACCATAAATTCTAAGAATACAGCAAAGGAAGCGGTACAAGAAACATCAAAATCAAGCAAGTACAAAAATTTCTCCCAAAAGCTAAGCAAAGTATTAAGAAACAGGAAAAGTTCGTTAGCAACAAAGAAAGGAACTGTGGCCTGCTATTTAAAATCGGTCCCATTTTTATGGCAGTGAACACTGGAAAATCTCATCAAAGATCAAGAAGAAATTTATGGCAACAGAAATATAGTAATGAATGATACTGAGAATTCCATGGATTGAACACGTGAGTAATGAGGAAGTTTTAGAGAAACAAAAAGGACACTCAGCCTTAGAATAACAACTGAAATTCCTAGGACACATAATAAGGAAAAGAGGTAGATCTTACACTCAGAGGATATATTGAAGGTAACAGAACTAGAGAAAAACAATGACTAACCTACCTAAAAAGCTTGTTAAATGTTTGGCAGGACATAGAAGGAAGCGCTTCGTATACCAGGTTTAACAGCAAAATTGTCCAAATCGTGTAACAGCAAAATTGTCTAAATCGTGTGACAACATGGGATAATTGTCCATCCCACAAAATGTTTACTAACTAAAACATACCCACTAAACTAATTGAGTTTCTTTTTTCCAGGTTTAAAGATAAGACGTTTAAGCATCTTGACACTATTTGTCGTTAGACTCAGGGAAAATCCCTTTGAGTTATTTGAGCTAGAAAGAGAACAGGTTACAACATTTTTGTGCCATCCACATTATGTCTTCTCAACTAAGCAATAGTGAGAGAAAAAAGATCATTCACGTCTTCATTAATGGTACCAACATTCATACTCTGGTTTCAAGAGAAAAAAGATCATTCACGTCTTCGTTAATGATACCAACATTCATACTCTGGCTTCAAGAGAAAAAAGATCATTCACGTCTTCATTAATGGTACCAACATACATATTCTGGCTTCAAGAGAGATGCAGGAGACGCCGTGGTTGAAGACAATGGCGATTTTATTGAATAAATTTAAACTTTAGTATTTCAAGATATTTTTTGCATAATTTTGCGAAATATATCCGTTAAAATGAGATTTCAGCGTTATTTTTATGTTTGCGTAAATTAGACAATTCATACATCGCAGCCTGTATATGCGCGCGTGCGTGTGTGTGTGTGTGTGTGGATAGCGGGTCAAAATAGAAATTGGAGATCTGAGTTCGAATTACAGTTGTGTTCATTCCATTCACTTACGCGAAAATACTCTTAGGAATGTTTTTGAACCGACCTCCTCCCCCTGTTATGGAATCATTAGTATGACTTATTTATGGAAAAATATATTCTTATTCTCAAGAACACGTAAGTTTCAAATTGTCTCATTACAATTTTCCCAATTAATCTCTGAAATGCCTTATAAAAGATACAGTGTTGGATAGAAAAGATATTAAACAAAGTCAGTCATAAATCGATAGAGACATAATCGCCCAATCGTGTATCATCATGACACTTAACTGACTGACTTTAAACTAATAATAAACATTTTTAATTTAGAAAATAATAACTTACCTCGCTAATGTATAAAACCATGACTTATCATAAGATATATATAATTCGAAGCCTACCGTACTGATGTTGCCATATTGTCTACACTTTTTAAAAAAGTCTTTCAGCTTCTTCGACCAAAACCTCAAGTATTCGCACTCCGTTTAAAATGGTGAGATAGTGAGCAAAAAGTATAAAATCAACTTTCTTTTTTTTTTTTCGATGAGGTCCCTTTAGGGCAGAAAAAAGGTTTAGACACGTTCGATGCTCCGTAGGAAGAAATATTGCTAACGGTATTAGTTCTTTACAGTTCTTTTTCTGGCACATGGGATGATGTATCAGCTTCTGTAAGAAAGAAAGAAAGAAAGAAAGAAAGAAAGAAAGAAAGAAATTCTTATATAGAACTGATTGTATGAAAAGAAAAGCAATTTAAAAGGAATGAAGTAAGAAAAGAAGGAAAAAGGAAGTTAAATGTAGAAAGGAAGAAATCGTTATATTGAAGTGTTTGTATGAAAAGAAGGAAAGAGTTTGGAAAAAGAAAAAAGGAAATTAAAAGAATGAAAGAAAGAACGAGCAAGATTAAAGTGATATTTTGAACAGGAAGTGGAAGATTTTAAAAAGAAAGAAAGATTCTTAGATTGAAGTGATTGTACGAAAAGAAAAAAGAAGTTACAAAAAGGAAGGAAAAAAGGAAGGAGCGAACGAACTTAAAAAAGAAAGAAAGAAAGAAAGAAAAGACATTCTGAGAAGATGAACAGAAAGGAATGAATCGTACAGTCGTTGTATGAAAAGAAGGAAGGATGTTCCAAATGGAAGGAAGGAAATAAATTGAAAGAAAGAAAGAAAGAAAGAAAGAAAGAAAGAAAGAAATGATGGTATTAAAAAAACAGGGCGTTTATAGAGAAAAGAAGAGATGAATTTCAAAAAGAAAGAAAGAAAGAAACGAGTTTCCAAAGGAAAGCGGGGACGAATTTCTAAAAGAAAGAAAGAAAGAAAGAAAGAAAGAAAGAAAGAAAGAAAGAAAGAAGAAAGTGTAAGCGGGAACTAAAGGAAGAAATTCTTACACTAAAGTGATGATATGAAAAGAAAGTCGTATTCCGAAGGAAAGCAAGAACGAATTTCAAAAAGAAAGAAAGAAAGAAAGAAAGAAAGAAAGAAAGAAAGAAAGAAACGAGTTTCCAAAGGAAAGCGGGGACGAATTTCTAAAAGAAAGAAAGAAAGAAAGAAAGAAGAAAGAAAGAAAGAAAGAAAGCGTAAGCGGGAACTAAAGGAAGAAATTCTTACACTAAAATGATGATATGAAAAGAAAGTCGTATTCCGAAAGAAAGCAAGAACGAATTTCAAAAACAAAGAAAGAAAGAAAGAAAGAAAGAAACGAGTTTCCAAAGGAAAGCGGGGACGAATTTCTAAAAGAAAGAAAGAAAGAAAGAAAGAAAGAAAGAAAGAAAGAAAGCGTAAGAGGGAACTAAAGGAAGAAATTCTTACACTAAAATGATGATATGAAAAGAAAGTCGTATCCCGAAGGAAAGCAAGGACGAATTTCAAAAACAAAGAAAGAAAGAAAGAAACAAAGAAAGAAACGAGTTTCCAAAGGAAAGCGGGGACGAATTTCTAAAAGAAAGAAAGAAAGAAAGAAAGAAAGAAAGAAAGAAAGCGTAAGCGGGAACTAAAGGAAGAAATTCTTACACTAAAATGATGATATGAAAAGAAAGTCGTATCCCGAAGGAAAGCAAGGACGAATTTCAAAAACAAAGAAAGAAAGAAAGAAAGAAAGAAAGAAAGTGTAAGACTGAGGGGATTTTTAAAAAAAGAAACTGGGAATTTGAAGAAAGATAAAGAGAAATCCTTAGATTTGAATTGATTGTACGAAAAGAACGGATGAAGAAATGGCGGATGGGATTCATTGAAAATAGAATAGAACCTCAGAAAGGAACGTAGGGAAAAAAAATGGAAAAATACTAAATCTCACAAAATATTCTTCGGGGCATTTTGCAAAAAATGATCAGCTTTAGGCTTTGTTCGTTATTGATTCGTCCACCCCGAGTTTTCAACAGAAAAATGTATCCCTGTGGGCAAAGAAGATCTTCTCCTTTTTTTTTTTTTTTTTTGTTTAGGAATCTTGGCACACAAAATATGTTTATGCGAAACAGACTGTAAAGTCAATACTTTTTTTTTTTTAGTAATTTCCTTGAAGTTCTTTTCTTTAAGAATATTGAATCAATTAATGACTTAATTTTGGGCTTGGAATAGCATACAAATTATTCTCAGATGATTGCGTTAACAAGCAAAACCTAATCTATTCGAAAGGCCATAAAATTAGAAAACCCAGCGAGGATCAAACTCACTTTACACCAGTAATAAAATGCTTCTCGAGTTCAGTGTCCATAAAACCGCGGTAAAACTCTTCTTGGTATCTGTGTTTACTACGTCTGGCACAAGGTTACAATTGTGATTAGGTTTTATATCTCGTGTTTTCGAGATAACAGTGGGAAATAAATCTGGAAGACAAACTCGTAGCTCAGTTACTACACGAAGGTACAGTTAGCAATTGACCTAATGCTAACTCTACTTTACCCGAGCTCCCCATAGAACCGGATGTAGCACAAGTCCTGTTTTACGTGGGTCTTTTCGAGCCCTTAAGCTCGGGCAAAAATTCCCCGTATACACCGTAATAACAAGGTCGGGTGTATGCCTCTCCAGATGAGACTCTACCCTTCGACGTAGCCTCGTCTGAGTTCCCCTGTGGCCAGAGGCAGAGGTTCGACAAGCAGATACTCTCCTCAGATCCGCTTATTTATATAAACTGACGATTCCGTTCATTTAAGTCCTATGTGACAATAACCCAGTGAGATTTTAACATGTTAGACATTAGTGATCATTCCAGATATCAACATCGATCAAATATAGAATGTTAAACATCTTGTAAGTGTTATAATAGATGGCGCAAAATGTGCCACCAAAATCCGAAGACGCACTGAAATAGTTAAGTTTCCTTGCAATAGCTAAAATAGTAAGAAGCAGCAGTTTCTTTAGAAACAAAGAAAATAGCTTTGAACCGCGATGTGCAATCAATCGTCCAATGAAATGTGGACAATTTCTTCAAGGATGAAGTGACGACTTGAGATAACTGAAATATTCTTCTACAAAAGAATATGAAAAATACCATGAACCGGGCAAATGAGCAATGAGGAATCTTTTTTTTTTAATGGAAACAAAAACAACAGTTATGCTTAGAATCAAAAAGATTGTTGAAATTACTGGGATAAAGAATGAGAAAAGAGGGTTCGGAGAATTAGACACCCATTGCTGAAGGCAAAGGCAGGGGGAAACATTAAATAGCTTTTTAAGCGGATGGAATATGGAAGAAGTGTGAGGGAGACTAAGCCGACAAATATCGCTTAGAGCTGCAAATGATAGGAAGTTGTGGAGAGATACGAATAACCATGTCCTGAAAAGCCAAGTCACATAGAATAAAGGAAGATGTTTTGCTCAATAAACTTACCAATGAGTGCCCTATAGCAAGGTGACATATTGCATGGATTTTGGTATTTTCATAAGTTAATATCTTACAAGGTCTCAAGAAAACTTTGTGTTGACGTCAGACATAGGCTTTTTTATATTAATAAACATATAGTACGTGTCTCAAGAGTCTCTTAATGTAGGGATTTTCTGTTAAAATGATTATGAGGAAAGAGGGGGTGATATGAATGAAATTGGGGTTCAGAGAATTTGATGGTTATAAGGATAAGGAGGATGGATATGGATTGACTCTTTAGTTGAAGATGTCAAGATTGTTATTAACACTTTATTTAGTCCACGGGGTAGATTGTTACATGTGCCATAAACGCATGGCCTTGGTAAAAGTAATCTAAAATGTGCCTTGACACAAAGAATTGTGAGTTCAATACCTTGCCACAGCAGAGAGAACAAAACTTGAGGAGTTTAGTTACTAAAGGGAATTCACTGAAACTGAGAAACTCCAGAAGATACATGATAAGTAGAGTTAGAATTGCATTGAGAAAATAAAGTGTTCTTCTCGAAATTTCAATGAATATCACCTGAAGTAGGCCGGAGAGCGCAACGACCGAAACGTCGTGAATATCCCAATAAAGCTAAAGACAACAGCCCGAACTATATAAATACTGTAAATATCTACAATACCTCATCTCAGAAATGTAGACAGAAGTTGAAGAAAGTTCACCTATATATATATATATATATACCCTTGTGCAAATTAATTGAAACAAAACGAATAATTCCGTTATTATTTTTTTTCCCCATTTTTCCAATTAAATATGACCCAATGTACAAGATAGAACTTCGTGTGTCCATTGCCCGAAGTCCTTCCTTACACATTGACCACAGATTCTCGATTGGATTTAAATCATGAGAAGTTTACGGGTCAATCTATAGTACTTTGATTTGCTAACTGGTAAGGCTTGCCAGTGTGCTCGTGCAGCGTTACAATTTTCGTACAATTCCTTGGGGTAACGTCCCTCGCAAACAATAGCCGTAGGACAGCTAATCGACAGTCGAGACAATATTGTCTGGACGTGATAAAAATCTAATGCAATCACGGACGATGCAATATTTTTCAAGGCTAAACAAATTTCATCATGCACCCCGAAAATAGATTCTTATTACTGCACACTACTACAAATTACCTAATCAGATGAAAAAACAGAAATTGATTACACCCTGTCATTCCAGTTGGTCTAAAACTTACCGTATGGTGAAAGAAAGGAAACTAAAGCGGTTGTTTCAATTAAGATTCACAAAGGTGTAACAATTTATCCAATGCATTAATTGTAAACAGAAATAATTTCAATCTCAATCTCGATCCCCAAAATGGCGTACTTATTAAGAAAGTAAATGTATTACTAAGACTAAAATTTATCGAAAGTGCAGTAATTGAAATTTGCACGAACGTATGTTTAGGATTTTTTTCAAACATCGCCTTTTTTATAATATAAACTCTCCTTTCTCAAGCGAACATATTTATGTATGTCTGTAAACGTCTTTTTTTTTAAATTTAGAAAAAAATGTTTAACGTATGATAAGGTTATGAATGAATTAAAATAAAACCCTAAAAAATAAGTAAACATATAAAAATGGAATAAAAATACATAAGATTAATTACACTTTCGCATAATATGGCAAAAACTTACGTTATTTAGTGTCGTCTATTGATTACCTTTTCCTTAACGCCGTAAGATTTTCGATTATTTTAAAGTTTCCTATCATTCAAAATATAAACACATACGGTTATTTTCTTCATATTACTTTTGTGTATAAATACATTTTCCTAAATACAATGTCTACAATTGGCCTGATGAAGTTTCTCAAAGAACCAAACCGGTTGGCATAAAAGGTTTTCCTCTTCTCATTTCGTTTATTATATATATATATATATATATATATATATATATATATATATATATATATATATTAGGAAATATATGACAAAGTAGAAAAGTTTTCGTTTCAGGAGTTTCATCCTTTAGGGATGTATACGTTGAATGCAACTACACATGAACACGAAGGAAAGGGGAAAATGAGAATATTTTTAAATTTCTGTTTCGCTTATAAAATCTAACATATTTCATTTAATTGTGTTTAATCACTTTGTCATTGAATATCCCTAAAACTGTTATTGACATATAAAATGTTGTATACTGTTTTTTTTATATATATATATATATATATATATATATATATATATATATATATATATATATATGTATATATATATATATATATAGATAGATAGATAGATAGATAGATAGATAGATATAGGTTATAATTGCAACGAGAGAAAAAATGTATATTTTTTAAAAAAGAGAAAACAACGCAAACGTTTTCGGTTATAATGTGGATTTGTTTTAGTTAATATATTTTGCTACACGGATTTCCGTTCTCGTGACCTTCTTCAGGCATATTAAAAGGATTCAATCTTTAAAGGAATAACATTTCCTTATGCTCTTTTCATGTTCCATTGTTCATTTTCTGTATTTGTAGTGAGCCTTGATCTCATTTTTTCGACTGATGGCAAAAGTGAATTTCTACCAAAGTGGTAATAAAATCATTAGGTTTGGTCTTAGTGGTGGCGATGACAGATGTGTTGATGAAAATAATAATAATATATATATATATATATATATATATATATATATATATATATATATATATATATATATATATATATATATATATATATATATATATATATATATATATATATATGCAGTTCTATTGATTAAAATAATTATATAGATAGATAGATAGATAGATAGATAGATAGATAGATAGATAGATAGATAGATAGATAGATAGATGAGAAATATGGCCTAGTTAAGTAGTAATGACAAAAGTACACTTAGATATTACTGACGCAATAATGATTTTGATTCACACCGGGTAGCCTAAATTTATGCTTTACCACTATATTAATCCCAGACAATTATGTAGAAATCTGTGTGATTGAGTAAATGAGTGACTGAATGAGAGCAAGAAATGCTGGTCTTTGACAAGTTTGACAATGGTTGTAACAGCTTTTATCCGTTATTCTTGAATGGGTGGGAAGATATCTGCGTTAAAATTTCTGGGTTAATTCTTTTCCAATTTCCCCGATGGTGTTAATACTTAATTAGCACAAGAAACTTCCGTTAGAATAAGAACATGGTTTTCTGATTTCATGCTGATAACAATTACCGCACCACACCCTCGAAACACGCCCATGCACGTGAGTGGGGTTAAGAAATGGGACGAGAGAAATGAATGCAAAAAATACATTTCAGAAAATGGCAATGCAAAGAATTTTTAATATGGAATGTATGGAAATCGAAGAAAAAGAATATACACATTCTAGCCATTATATCGTGGTGGAAATAAGTGTAAGACACCCCATGAAATTGTTAATATTTTTCTTATTCCTGCACAAATTCCTCTGAGAATTGTGTGTGGTACTTAGATCCAATGGGGTGTTAGTATATATATTCGATTTTATAACAACTTTCCACCAAAAAAATGTTATTAACAAAACATCGATGGTGGAAATAATTATATGAGAGTTTTGAAAATTTGCATGTCTGGTTTACTTCAGATTGCCAAAGGAAGAATAAGCGCATGCGCAGATTATAAAAAGACTCTTCTCGTGAATTTAAGCCACGTGAGTCCTATTTAAACATTTCATAATTGAATACAGTTACTGCAAAATGCCTCGGAACTCCCCTCTTAATGAAAATGAAAAAGAATACATTTCTGCCTATAAACTGGAAGGAAAATCTATAAGAGAACTGTCGAGGTCCCAAACAGTTGTGAGAAATTATCTAAAGGACCCTGAATCGTATGGCATCAGAAAACGTCCAGGTCGTCTACCGAAAATTACAAATGCAGTCAGACGTCGACTTTTTCGAGAAGCTTCTAAAAGACAATCAAGCTCAAGAGATCTACAAAACTCTCAGAATTTACACATCACTCCAAGAAGAGTTCGTCAACTCCTCCATGAATTGCCAATTCCCGTGTAGCGAAACAGGAAGACAGCCCCTGCTTTAACTTCTAACCACAAGAAGATGCGCATAGATTGGGTATAGAAAAAAGTAACATGGACAAAGGAAAAATGGAAAATCGTGGTGTTTTCTGATGTGAAAGAGTTTAATTTGGTTGGGCCCAACGGCTACCAGTGTTATTGACTTGATTTAAGAAAGGAGCTGTTTTCAAAAAGACCATTTGGAAGATGATCTCTTATGGTTTGCGTCTGGAAAGGCTGATTTAGTAGTGATGGAAGGGAAACAAAACTCTGATCAATATATCAATGCGTTGAAAAAAAGTCTTGTCCCATTTATGAATCATCTAGACACCAATAATGCCATTTTTCAACAGGACGACGCAGCCATACACACTTTTAAACTCACGAAAGACTGGTCTAAAACAAAAAAAAATATTGAATTTTTGGATTGGCCCACTAAGTCTCCAGGTTTAAACCCAACAGAAGATTTATGGGGAATTTTGTCAAGAAGAGTATACAAAAATAAACGTCAATTTGAAGATAGAGAAACTTTAAAATCTTGCATTAAACCGTAATGGAATGAAATTCCATCTGAAACTCTCAGAAATCTTATTAATTCAATGCAAAACAGGTGTGTTGAAGTATTAAAATTGAAAGAGAATAAACGCAAATATTGACTTTTGTACTATTTTGCTGTTAAATACAAATTTTCAAAACTGTCTTATACTTATTTCCACCCTTGAAAACCTATTTTTCTTAAGAATTATCTTAATAAATTTTTTGGGTGGAAAGTTGTTATAAAATCGAATATATATACTAATACCCATCGGATCTAGGTACCACACACAAATTTTCAGGGGAATTTGTGCAGTAATAAGAAAATTATTAACAATTTAATGGGGTGTCTTATTCTTATTTCCACCAGTGTGTGTGTGTATATATATATATATATTAAAGACATTTTTATGTTTAACGTTCTTTTGTTATAGATACAAGTATTTAAGTAAATGCTCTCTTTATAATAAACAGTATTAAATAACATTTACCGGCCCGAATGTCCGAGAAATTTTCATAGAAAATATTCGTCCTTTGACAGGATTCGAACCTGCATCCTATACGGAACCGTCATTTACGCTGACGTACCTTAACCGACTAGGCCATGTAAACAAATGTCGTCATATATTAAGAAATGGACGAAGTCCGATAATTTATTTATTAAAGACATTTTTATGTTTAACGTTCTTTTTTAAATGTCTTTAATAAATAAATTGTCGGACTTTGTCCATTTCTTAATATTAATATATATATAAATATATATATATATATATATGATACTCATATTTGAGAGATGCTCTTTATTTATTTATTTCCATATAGCAGCTTGCATATTCGAAAAATATTATTAGAAAAATATGCGCTCTCCGGCAGGATTCGAACCTGAGTCCCCTCGAGGAAACTGTCATTATTTACGTTAGGATACCGAAAAAGAGCAGATACGTAAAACAAGATTTTTCGAATACCAAGGCAGCTAGATAAATATACTGTTTAATAAATAAAACAATGCATCTACTTAAATATATGTAACCACTAAAAATAACGTTTAAACAAATAAAATATGTCGGATTAATAAATGAAACATCCATAAATGTGCATATATATATATATAAATAATAACTCATCGAGCTCAGAAAAATCTTCAACAGAATGCAGAAAGCGCTGGATGGCCGTTTCGACCTATTTGTGACTCAACAGTGCGCATACTCTACCGAGAATCAAACCCGAACAGTTTCGATACAACACAAACGTCATACCAACTGTACCGCGGTCATTGGTGACAAAGAAGACACGAACTAGACTCGATATAGCGCCCCGTTACTCACTCAGTTCCGCAGCGATACTCATCCAAGTATACGGATAACCTCAGAACAGTGCCCCCAAGAACCACGTCTGCTTATTGACCCTTAGCCGCTCCTCACGAGCATTAGCTGGGTCAAGAAAGGATATACAAGTGCAGACGTGAATATAACAAACCCAGCGGGAATTGGAACTCAAATCTCCGATTACCAATTCTGAGCCATGATCCATTATACCATTCGCATATTCAAGCTTACATAAGCGGTCCCCTATCTAGGTACTGACTATGCTCAACGTTGCTTAACTTCGGTGATCGTACGGGAACCGGTGTTTCAAAATGATGTGGCCGTAAGTCTAAAAAAAATATTGTTAATCTCCCTTTTTATCACCCGCTCTAACTTTCATCATCTGCTCACCCTTTTCCTCCCCCATCCTCCCTTTATATCTCACACTTCCTTTTCATCTCCCAACCGCCTTTTCTATCTCACACTCCCTTTTCATCTCCGCTCTCCCTTTTCGAATCACACTCTCCCTTTTCATCTTCTGCTTCATTTTTCCCTTTTCGTCTCCCGCTTTTCATCTTCTCCTCTTCCTTTTCATCTATCCTCTCATTTTCATCTCGTGCTCTCCCTTTTCATCACTCTCCCTTTTCATCACTCTCCCTTTTCATCACTCTCCCTTTTCGCCTTCAATTCTCTGTTTTCATCTTTTTCATTTCCGTTCTTCCATTTCACCACCAACACACACACACACACACACACACACACACATTACCAGGAAAAAATAACCTCTTGGAAAACAACTAAGGTATTAGACGAAAGCACTCCACGATAATGAACACAATGGACAATTTCCACACATTCTTAGTCCTCAAAATAGATGCTTTGGTTCCATTGTTTTTGTTTAGCGGCATATCCACACCTCGTTGAAATCTTAATATTTTGTACGCAATTTTATGGCTTCAAATACAGATATTTTGCACATAATTTCATGGTAAACGTATCTTTTATAGATATATAGTTTACCTGAACAAATAAATATTGTTTTAAATGAGTATTAGTTGGAGAAGTAGATTTGGGTAAATTCTTATTTTTAATTTTACACCACTCATCAGATCATTTTTCCTGACAGTTTAATCAGATACTCATAAGGAATTTTATTTTATTTTCTTCTTTTCCTATTCTTTTCTTTTTACGTCATTTTATCGTTCAGGTGTTCCTTTGATCTCAAACTCTCCTTTCTGATCACCCACCTTTTCTTTTTTCATCACCCTCTCTTCCTTTTCATCTCCCACTCACCCTTTTCATCTGCCCTTTATCTGCCTTTTCATCACCCGCTCTACCTTTCATCATCTGCTCACCCTTTTCATCTTCCACTCACCGTTTCTATCTCACACTTTTCATCTCCACTCTCCCTTTTCGAATCACACTCTCCCTTTTCATCTTCTGCTTTATTTTTTTTATCTCCCACTCAACCTTTTCATCTCCCACTCTACCTTTTCATCTTCTCTTCTTCCTTTTCATCTCTCCTCTCATTGTTATCTCATGATCTCCCTTTTTATTTTCGCCTCCAATTCTCTCTTTTCATATGCCGCTCGTTTTTTTCCTTTTCCGCGCTTCGATGTCATCCTCCCCACATTGATTTCATCTCTTATACACGCTTTTCATCTCCTACTCTTTTCATCGTTTTGCGTCTCTCTCTCTCTCTCTCTCTCTCTCTCTCTCTCTCTTTCGTCTTCCGCTATCCATCTTACTCTGTCCCTCTTCATTTCTCTCTACCTTTCCGTTTCTTTTTCCTTATTCTTAAATTCTTCTTTTTTTTTTCGCTACCCTCACCTACCTCTATCTTTTCTACTTCTGACAGCTCATTCGTTCTGGGTATGACGATAAACTACATCCGCATCCTGGGTAAGACGATAAACTACGTCCAACAGCAAAGCCTCTGATTAGGAGGTTTTGAGGAGCGTGGAACCACCTCTTAATTGCTTGTGTTCCCAGGTCCACTCTGGCCCGGAGTTGTAGCACCTGTTAGTGTCCCAGCAAATAGTTAACCCCCCAACTAGGATCAAGACTTGTAAAAGTAGGTTTTAATACCAGCAAAACATTTTTGTAAAAATTATTACCAGCAATAGATTTTTGAAGAAAAATATTACCAGCAATACATTTTTGGAAAAGTTTTTTCTTTTTTTGTCGGCATTAAATAACCTATTGAGGTTGATATGCACTAAAAAAAAAACCAAGACAAACCAATGGCAGCGCTTTCTCTCTTCTTTCTCTTCTGTTTCCCTTATTTAATGCACTTACTTCTCTCTTCTCTGTCATCTATTCTCCCTTCCTTTATGACAGCTTCTGTTCTTTTTCTATTTCCAGCTTTTCCTCCATCTTTTTATCTTTTTTCAATGTTCAGTCTCTTCTTTAGCCTTCCTTATCTTTTCATTTTCAATCTTCTTCTTTTATTATTATTATTATTATTATTCATTTGCTTCTTTTTTCTCTTTTTTCTTTTCTTATTTCTTTTTTCTATCATTTTTCCTCTTTTTCTTTCTACATTTCCTATTCATCTCCCAGTCGCCTTTTCAGTTTTTCTTCTCCCCATTCTCATTTATCGCTCTTTATTTTCATCTACTCTTTCGTTTCTTTCTTTTTTTTTTCTACTTATTCTTGTCCCTTTTACTTTCTTCTCTTTATTTAGTTTTTCTTTCTTTTTTTTTCAGTCTTTTCTCTACAATCGTTCATCTCTTTCTTTTCTCCTCCTGGACATTCTTTTAGCCCCCCTTCATTTTCATTTGTCCATATTTATTGTTGTTTTTTTTCTTCTTCTCCATTCTCCCATTAGGTCTTCTTTCATCGCTTATGACGTCTTACTTTTTTAAAAACTTTTCCAGCATTTCTTTCATCTTTTGGCATTTAAAATTTCTTCTTTTATTTCAGTTCTTCGACTTTAGATTCTTTTTTTTCTTTTGGTCTATTTTTCTTTTCCCCTTCTCCTACGCCCCTCTAATATCTCTATTCAATCTCTTCTTTTCCATTTTTTTCTTAAATTCCATTTTCTTCTTCTTCTTCTTCTTCTTCTTCTTATTATTATTATTATTATTATTGAAAGATATTCCTTTAAAATTCTTTTCTATTTTTTTTTCTTGGTACATTACTTGCCGAGTGACAAGCAGGCACCTCAGGCAAGAAATGAGAAACGGTGTCGTTCGTCAGGGAAACGAGTGACACTGGAATGTCATGGATGTGCACCGTTTGGTATGTACATCACAAAAAAAAATGTACTTAACTTTAAATATAAAATTAAAACCGGTTACAAATCTATTTAGTGTAGCTTCTTTAAAATATTGATGGATAAATAAAACTTGTAAGAAAATGTAGATACCGTTAGACATGTATGATCTGAGGAATATTCATTTTTTTTTCAGGAAAATTTTATATTTGTATAGAAGTGCATATTGAACTTAAATATCACTATTTAATTTGAAACGTTTTCAGACGAACGGTATTACTTAATTGCGCCATTTCTAACCTTCACGGCTAACATCCGCCATGCCACGCACATTGTAGCGAAAACTCATTTCGTATTCCACTGGTGGGACGTCGGTCTCATTCGAACTGCATCTTCCCACGAACCGCTACTTTATGGAACTGACTCTTAAGAGGATGCTTCCCCTATCACTATAATCTTAACCTGTTCATGTCACCGTTATCTCCATCACATATCCACATAAATTGTACTTGTTACGCTGTGAACCTCTACGTCAAGTAACTTTTAATTCTTTTCCATATCACGCTGAAACACCATTTCCCGTACGATCAACGAACGGGTAATAGTCAGTAATAGTTAGAATATGTGATCGTTTAGGAATTTCAGGCGCTGTAAGATTAGATGTGCAGGTGGTGTAAGGGGCTCGGTATTTTTAATCAGAGATCCTGGTTCCAATTCTCATTGGGTTAGCTATATTCAAAGACGCGCAAAGGACAGGTATCAATCAACCTGTTTACTCCCCAACTATGGGTTTATTAGTAAGATATTTTCTGGTGTTAAATAACCTTCAAAGTGTTGATAAGCCGTAAAAAAACGAATCAATCATGTTGCCCATGTACACAGTGAATATTATTGTAAAATAAAATGGAAAAATAAAATAGAATAATTATTTCCAATTAAATGATATATAGAGTACGATAGATAAATTGTCGTCTAAATTACGCAAAAATGAAAATAACACTGACATCTCATTTTAACAGATATATTTACCAAAATTACACAAAAATATCTTGAAATACTAAAGAGTAAATTTATTCAATAAATAATCCATTGGCTTTAATCACAGCCTCAACTTCGTAATCTCCTGCAACTCTTCTGAACGGTATCCTTGTTTAAGTTGTTAAATGCTACCATAATCCTTGCCTTCAGTACATCTTTGGAATTACAGGGAATTTTGTTGGTCTCTCGTTCAACTGTTCCCCACACAATAATCAAGGGGATGGAGTCTGGGGAGTTAGGTGGCTAGATGTAAGATGTGGTCGCAGAAATTGTCTGTCTGTCGTGACAGAGTGCTCCAGCTTGTGTGGCATGGCACAGATTCCTCTTGTCAAACGTAGGTCTTCAAGTAGTCACCCTCTTGACCCTGAGCAGCACTTCCTCCTGAAGGCACTTGATATTGGTCCCCGTGTTGAGTTATTTTCTTATCAGAACGACCAGAGCGAGTTTTCCGAGCTGCCCTACCTTTGTAATCATGATTAGGCTTATCCAACTCTTTCCAAATCCTCTTTGCTGTTCCACAGATTGACACCCAAACACTCTGAAATGTTCGCATTGGAGATTACGATGCAAATACCAAGCAGTACAGCATGCTGTTTCTAAATTTCTGGCGGAGTGAATTGCATCATGGTGATCTTTTTCTCACAGTCAGTGTACAAGTAACCCTACTATACTATGCAGTCGACAAAATAAACTAAAAACAAACAACGCGCATGCGCTAAATTAAAAATATAAAATGGCGACAAATTACCCATCGCACCCTGTATACAAAACGATGGCTATCTGAAAAGAAATACGTAAAAGAAAAATAAACACAAAATATTAGCCATACCTTGCCAGCGTCTATACTAAAAGGGATATCATCATTATTATTATTATTATTATTATTATTATTATTATTATTCGTTTCCTTCTTCCTCTTCATTTTCTCTTCCGCTTTTCAGATTTCGCTATTATTTTCTCTTTTCCTTTCTATTCTTCCTCTGTTTATTGTCTTCTTCTATTTTGCCTCCCCCTCCTCAGACCCCCCCCACACACACACACAAAATCTTTCTCGTATTGCAAGCAAGAAACCTTGCAAACATCTCAAACTCTCGTCGCTCTCACGTGATGCTCACACAAAACTGAATATAGAAATAAACGCTTAAAAAACAAAAACAAAAAAAAAAACCCATAAAACTCGCTCGGAGGATGTGATTATAAATACGACACCAGGAAACCCCACAATGAAAGCTACAAGCAATAAATCGACGACATCCCCATACTGAAGAAGGATCGGATTGGAACTGACTGAGACGATTGCAAGCGATTATTCGGCAGGGAAACATGCTGAATATCAAATCACATCCCGATCAAATGATATGAATGTCCTAAAATATGAATTATTCGATGTCCTCTTTCCCTACATATACATACAATGCGTAAACCTCACGTTATTAAGCGCTTGAGAGACATTCCGGTGAAATACTTTATGTAATATAACAGATATCTTGTTAAGACTTAGTTTTTTTTATATATATAAAAAGAGTAGGGAAGCATTTACACTACACTCAAACCATTGTCGTATTTTTGCTGTTGTCACCGCAACGTTTCAGCCGTTCTTTTCTCCGAACTTTATCAGGTGTTTATCGATCTAGGTAGCTTTCTAAGAACATCGAATTGAATACTTTATTTAATCTAAATGGTTCGGGATATCTCATTTGAAAGTTTTTGTGTGAAGACCGCTAGTCTTAAGAAAAACAGTTGTAGTTGTAATCGACGCGCTAAACCGAATGAAATGCAGCCAGCCGGACACGAAACTGAAATGTAACATGATGATGAGCGTGCTAATCTTGGAATTTTCCGTTATTTAATAGTTATAAATGAAATTAATCAAACAGTTTAGTATAAATCCTATGGAACTCTCCCGTCATTGTATTTATTATTATTATTATTTTATTGCCTTTGATTTCTGGTGTGTACACATTTCTTTCCGGGTTCCGCCCAGAGACCTAAGGTTAGAAATGGCATCATGACATTTTCCACAGACCAAAAAAAAAAGTTACATAAATAAAGCCCTTCGTAAGGTATGAGCTGTACTCGTGAGAACAACTTTTTGTATTTCTTTAAGGCATGGACTTCCAGGAATCCCTTCAATTAGTCTACTGTAATCTTTTCCAACCAATGCGAGGGCTCCAACTATAACAGGGATTGTGGATGTTCCCATGTGCCATATTTTTGAGATTTCGATTTCAATTTTCTTGTAATTTAATAGCTTTTTGAAGATCATCAAAGATACATTACAGTCTGCAGGTATTGCCATATCAATAAGGAGGCACTTTTTTTTTTTTTGCGGTCTCTAATAACGATGTCTAGGCGAATAGCTTTAATTGCTCTGTTTGTGTATATTGGGAAATCCTATAAAATTTTAACAGGTCCTATCTCCGTAACAGGGTCTGGGTGGTGTTCATACCAATTTCTTTCATTTTCCTTTCCGTAGAAGTTTGCTGATTTACTAGTTCAGATATTAGTCCACTCTATTTTATATTCAGTAGGTGTCAATACCGTTCCTCCTGATACAAGATGGACAATTCTTTCTGGATATTTATCACAGAATCTGCATTTTGGGCTAACACAATTTTTTCAGTATGTGTGCTTGATAATTTATAGTTAACAAACATTAGTCCTGTACAGCAAGAATAAAACCTCCAGTTTCAGCTTTCAGCCCTGCACTACGTAACCACTGATGGGTACGGGTTTTGTCTACACCAGCTTGTTTGGTACGGGCAGAGTATTGGCCATGAAGCGGTTTATCTTGCCATCTTTTCTCTATCTAGTCTGTTTCCATTTGCTTTTGCTTTCTTTTTTAAGTATTTTGCAGCTTCAGTGGGTGTATTGTGCTTTAATTGTATTTCCTCGCCCATTTGAAACTCCATTTTGAACTTGTTGGCCTCCTTTTTCTGCTGAATAAAGTCACTTACTGCTTTCATGTTATTTGACACATATCATCATCCAGTCTTCTGTAGTTTCCATGTATCTTTGAAGGCTAATTGTTATAGTTTTGTAAAACAATTCTAGTTGAACTAATCCTCTGCTTCCTTCAGATCTGGGCACATACAGTCGATCAAGATCATCTTTTGGGTGATACATGCGGTGACAGGTGAGAAGCGTTCTTGTCTTTGCGCCCATTCGTTTAATGTCAGCTATGGTCCAATTAAGGATGTTGAAACTGTATTGCATCACAGGGACAGCCAATGTATTTATAGCTGATATTCTTGTTGTTTTGTTTTTTTTGGTTTGTTTTTTTTTTTGTTTTTTTCATTCAGCTCTGTATTTAGTACCAGACGCACATGCGTGTAGTATTCATTTCTTAGCTTGTATTTTATTTGGGTATACTGTATTCCATCCTATCCTCTAACTCTTAGGTACTTATAGACTTCATCTTGTTCTAGTTCCCTAATCTTTGTAACAAAATCTAAATCTATTGAGTGTGTTTCTGTATTTCTCCTTTTCTTGAATGTTACTTTTATACATTTATCTAATCCATACCTATTTTACATAGATAAAGCTCTTCGTAAGGCGTGGACTGTTCTTGTGAGAAATTATTATTATTATTATTATTATTAGAAGAAGAAGAAGAAAATGGTTACGCATTAAATTTTAAAGTTGTAAAGGGCGTGGCACTGGATCAATCCCATTATCTGAACAGTGACAGCATGTACCCGAAAAAGAAAAACCATTCGACATAATTGGATGATGTTACATCAGCGTTTCTCTTCTCCTAGCTGGATACCTTAACAATGACTATAGGGTCCAATACTTCCAGTGGGCTTATCGTGCGCATTGACACCAACTCAGGTATTTTTCTATCCCCTATGCGAGTTCCTAAGGCCGTTGTTCCTATGAAGGCTTCATCCGCCATTTTTTATTATAATCTTGCTGGGTGCGTATCCACTCTCTTCACCGGAAATGCATATTGAGGGAGCCAGTTTAGTCGCCGATCACCCGACCATACAGCTGGTAGCGCTGGATTACCTAATAAATATGCAGTCTTTTTTTACAAAAACACGTACATAACTTCAGTTGATTTGATAAAAGTATTACTCGCCCCAAGAAGAAAACATTCTCATTTAAAATTCAGGATTAATTCAGTTTTTTTTTTTTTTTATAGTTATCGAAAATGCGATTGTTGAATCGGAAAAGATATCGACATCTAGTCTTCCATTCGCCATTGTTCACACGTGGACTAATTTCTGTAAAATTATCTTCATATATTGGTTCCACTGCAACATGCCCCTAAAGAAGTTTGATCTTCCAAGAATATCGTGCAGTGTGTGAACTTATAACACAAATCCTCTTCTAATTTTGGTCGACAACAGAACTTTACAATTCAACTGTAAATTTTCGTAAACGTGTTACGTTTACATATATAACGATGTAATATGGGAATTTCCATGGATAGTTTATAGTCGTGGAACTAACAAGGAGATTATTCAGTCAAAAAATAAGGAATCGTCAGAAAATTCAAATAGGAAAACTGTGTAATAATCATGGGTACTTCTAGTAAAAAAATGTTTGGCAAGTACCTTTCAAATTTCCACCTGGCATTAATAGATGGAGAAAATCATGAAGGCTTAACGTTCTTTCTATTCTATTTTGAATTATTTCTCTTTATGCAAGGTAATAAAGCCACTAAGACTCAAGGGGTTATTGAGAGCAAAAGAATAAGCAGAAAAGAGAAATATTAGTAATGAGCAAAAAATAGAAAAGTAATCAGAAAGACAATACAGAACGATTGACATTGCATTTAAATTGAAGGCCGTTCCTATGAATTGTTCCTATCAAGAAATCATCCGTCCTTTTTGTTTATAACCCTGGTGGATGTCTATCCATCCCAGCGCCGGTTCCTAAGAAGGCCATTCCTATGACTTGTTCCTATGAAAGATTCATACTCCCATTTTGTTTATAATTCTGCTAAATGTCTATCCATCCCCGCGACGTTAAATTTTTGAAGAACAAATTTGGCTTGAAAGCATGGAGCCGGAAGCGAGTTCCACAAGCGAGAAGTTCGAGAAAAGAAACTGTTAGAATAGAACTTACGGATACACCTAGCTAGATCAATTGTGAAATGATAAGACCTTTCTGCCAATCTAGTACTGCGCTTAAATTCATGAAACCCACGTACCATAGCGAAGAATCCATCCGAACAGTTATCATTTATAGAAAAGTCACAGTGAAGCTACATTACGGCAGTGGGAAAGTGACCAAAGCCGAGATGCCAGGTCAGGAGCAATAATATTGCTGATTCTTCTTTGTATCCTATCAAGAATCTCTAAATTTACTACAGCAGTACCGGACCAGGTGCGGCAGCAATTGAGCGAACGGTAGATTTATAAATGTGATAGATTTATTCGGAAGAGAACATTATCTAGCATTAGACAGTGAACCAACATTCTTAGCAGCAGACCTAGCAATGATTTCAATATAATCTTTCCACTTCATGTTAGCCAAGAATGTTGGCCCGAGAAGGCGTAACGAATCTCTCTCATGGGGGTTAGTATCGGCCATCATGGTGAGAGGCAGTAGTGGATATTTCTGGTGAATGATTTAATAAAACCTGTCTAAACTAAGGACTGTTGCATAAATTTAAAAAAGTATAATATATGTGGACATTTAGGAAGCGAACAAAGTGTTCGTAAATCGAGATAGGAAGCAGTTCATAATCGTAAAATCTTTCATAATTCTGGGTGATATTGCGAGGTTTATTTCATTAAATAAAGAAATCTTATCAGAAGACCTAGCAATGGATTCAACATAATCTTTCCACTTGCATGGAGTATTGCTGCCATATAAGGTCTGGAGCCCCTTCTGTTTGCTCGGGGTTCTTGATAAGCTCCACAGGCGGAAAAGCAATATAATTGGCCCTATTCTGGCATCTCGTCTATAGTCGCTCTCTCACAGACGTGTCGTCGCCTCTCTCTATCTTTTTTACAAATACTTTCATGGTAATTGCTCCGAAGAGCTGCATTCGCTGGTTCCCAGATTTCATGAATTCACGCGCCCTACGAGGCTGGCATTCCACTCTCATCCTTTCACTGTTGAAACTGTTAAATGTAGCCATCTGTTCTACACCAATAGCTTCATATCTCGCGCCTCTCGCCTGTGGAACTCCATTCGCTATTCCTGTTTCCCTGATAGCTATAATCTCCAACTATTCAAATGTAATGTCAATCGACATCTCCAGTTGCCTTGATCTATCCGCTAGTCCTTCTCCTCATTCTTTCCTTTATCACTCCTATCTGATCTTGCTCCAAATCCTCTGTAACACATTGCTTCTTAGTGGCTTCCCGTCATGCTTGGGGTGAAATGCTTAAAAAAAAGAAAGAAAAAAAAATTCATGTCAGTCAAAAATTTTGGCCTGAGAAGGGTTAGTATCAACCATCATGGTGAGAGGCAGTAGTGGATATTTCTGGTTACTGGTTTAATAAAACCTGTCTAAACTAAGGACTGTTGCAAAAATTTAGATAAGTGTAATATATATAGACGTTTAGAAAGCGAGCAAAGTGTACCAGTTCTTAATTGTAAAATCTTTCATAAGCCTGGTTGATATTGCGAGGCTGATTTCATTAAATAAATAAATATGCATTCAAAGAATGGAGACCCGTGTGGTTGTGCAGTACGCACATAAGAGATGAACAGTCGCCCGCTCCGCCACCCCGACGTAACTCCGATCGCTTTTACTAACTGTCAGCTATTAGATTCATAAATATTAGTGCCGGACGGAAATAGGCGTCATGTGAACGAGCGAGGCGCGGTGACAGTCACGTGATGCCACAGCAAGATGAGAGGCCGTAAATATCAAGGGGCTGACGTTTGCGTGCGAGTCATATCCTATTACACGTGCAACAGGATCCCTAGTCGTTAAACAGTCTACGTGTTTCTCATTTTCGCTATATGTGCCTATGTAGATTTGCGAGTGAGTATCTATGTAAGAACTCGCATATGTGTTTTCGTGTGTGTGTGTGTTTTTTTGTTTTTTTTTGCGTGTGTGTGGCGGGGGTGTTCGTGCACATTTTTTTCTTTTTGACGAGTGAGTCAGTTACTCATTTCATTTCTCAGTGCCGCCAAAGATCACGTTCGACCTCCTGTAAGAACTAAGATTTCGAAAGCTGATTTTCAGAGCATAAAGTTTCCACTTAAAGCGCAAAGCACAATCTTGCTATTTAACGTGTTCCCTTCCCATATTTTTTTTTTCGGAGCGAGAATAAGCATAGTAAATCAGTATATATAGCACAAAAAAAATACTTCACAAATAGAAAATACACAACAAGAACAATGCTTTCTAAAGAAATATGGGAAATTAAAAACAAAAAAATCAAATTACACATATCACGGAAAATAAGGAAAACCAAGAGCTTACTGTTATGGTCACCTATCTACATTAGAATGAAATCTTCCTCCTTCATAAATACTAACCTACGAGACTTCCTAAGGAGGCAGTCGACCCGCAGTCTTTGACTGCGTGCGACTTCTGTCGAACTCTCTGCTTTGTCAGAAAGGAACCCGGACGAGGCTTTGCCGAAGGGCAAAGTTTCGTCCGGGGAGGTAGACAGATCCCGAACCCGCTTATGCGGGTTCAAAGGGGATATTTTGGGCCAAGCCTACGGCCTCGGAGAAACCCACGTTACACTCGGCCTTGTGCCAAATACATTCCTCATGGGAGGGACTGTTAAATATCGGCAGTCGACCTGCAGTCTCTGACTGTGTGCGACTTCTGTCGAACTCTCTGCTTTGTCAGAGAGGACCAGCATATATAAATAGTCTAGGCAAAGCACAACATACATGGCCTGAAGAATGCGTTAAACCACCAAACACGATGTCGCCGATTGGTTTAGCCTCAGTGTTCACTTTTATATTTACATAAATTCTCTGTCTGATATAGAGCAATTTCATGTATAAATATAGTATATCTTTAAACTATATTTTCATCATATCTTCTTCTTCTTCTTTCGTCCTTAACCCCGTTAAGGAGTCGTTGGGGTGTCGACGTTCTGAACTATACACCATTCTCCTCCACCTGTTGCGTCGCCTGCCTGAGCCTGATTCTCCGCGATTGGTTTCAATGTGGTCGTTTAAAATCATGTGAGTAACCCTTCCGCCCTGGGCGGTGACCTGTGTCGAGGAGGCTATTCATCCTGGGGGTCATAGAATGGCAACTTGGAGCCATTACGTGAGAGATTTAGGAGAATTGTTAAATATCGGTACTTGAATTCAATCTCATCATAACTTTTTTTCTTTAAAGGCACAGAATATCCAAACGTTTTCTTTTACACTTTTAGGAACGATCCCTCCCAGTGGATATGCTCAAAATGGCAGCTATGGATTACATAACAAAGAATGTTGGGTTCTCTCTCCTAAGGTTGCAATCCGTTTAGTAGTAGGAAAACATTGAAATAAACCACGAGCGACGTGTGTGCATATTCGAGGTAAAAAAATTTAACGCAATCCTGGATCAGAGCCCCGATGGATGGTGCAGCACGTTTGCATTGGTTTATTCTTTCCTTTGAACTCTACCCATAACGAAGTGGCTCTACTTCCGGAAGAGTCAGGGGAGGAGAAGGAAGGTTTTTTCGTCGGAGTAGATGCTGCGGTTGTAGTATCTGTTCCGTGCCGGAGACCTCCTCTCCCCACTTGCGTCTCCACACCGTTGCGTAATATCTGTTCCGTAGCGGTGGTATGATAGGCTATGATTAACTTAGACAAGCTATGACCAGTAAAGACCAGTGGTCCGAGTGGAGACACTCGAATCCACATCTTAAAAAACGACCTTGTGTCACACCCTGACTCAGTGGAGAGTCAAGGTAAAGCCCGCAGTCTACACGTAACGCCGGATGGGTGGTATTTTCACGTACGAGCAGCCCAAGATTTCACTAGATCCTGCCAAGACATGTATCGGTCTGTTCGACACCATCGTCTCCCGTGTCAGACGGATAATAGTTCACACTCGCCTACTTAGGGGTGTAAGATTTTATTATGCATTTTGACGATTGTTCATCGTATTGTAAATAAATATCTATAATTGTGTTGTTCTGGTCATTTATTTTTGTTGGGTAAGCTGGCATTTTAAAGTGAATTTTACAAAATCCTCAATAGCAACAATAGTAAAATAACAAGACAATATAATGCAAGACAATGCAAGGTAAAGTAAATGTTATAGTGGAACAACCTATCACACCCCGACAGTGATTGGTCAGTCTAAAGAGACGTGAATGATGAGAAAATAAAAGACTTGACGAAGTATTGGAGTAGCAGTATCACTACGGTTCTGTAATGTATCTCCCGTTTTCCTTATTATTATTATTAAGAACTCTTACTCATTGTACTTTCCATACAATAAAACCCATATTGTTTGTTTTATCTAATTCCTGTGTTTAGCGTAATCTTTCCACTCGGAATTACCTAGTTGCTTATATTGTATTATCCACGATATAACAGTGGCGACGAGGATGAGATACCGATACAAAGAAACCATTGAAAATAACATAGAAGTACCAATGGAAGTGTTATACGACACTTTCCAGATTCAGCCCCCACCCCCATTAAAAGTGAAGTGCCGTTGGAGGTAATATCGACTCCAAAAATCGCTGATTCTTCAAAATCTAAAGGTACACCAACTCAAAATGTGAGGAGGAAAAGTGATAGGAAGAGGAAAAGGATTATATGCGTATGTTCAAACCCAAAGAGAAAAAAAATATTAAAAGCAAAATTCTAGGGAAGAATTTACCACAGTGATTGGTCAGTCTAAAGAGATGTGAATGAGGAGAAAATAAAAGACGTGACAAAGTATTGTAGTAGCAGTATCACTTCCGTGACGTTATCAACCATTTTCCTTATTATTATTATTAAGAACTCTTAATCATTGTACTTTTCCTACAATAAAACCCATGTTATTTATTTTACCTAATTCTTGTATTTAGCGTAATGTTTCCACTCGGAATTACCTAGTTGCTTATATCATAAGTAATTATAATTGTAAAAAAAAGAAACATTATTCATTCGCAAACGGCATACAGCCAATCAGTTATAGCCTTCTAATTCAAGACAAGAAAAAATGTATCGGTAAGTTCGAGAATCATCAATTTGTTATTTGAAAGGAAGAAATCCCAGCATGCATCTGGAGGACATACATTTGTGGATTTTTAGCAGTAATTTCCAATTGGAAACAACTTTTAATTTCAGATAAATCAGAATTGCCATTGATCGTAAGAAATATAAAATCTCAAGATTGAATATATATATATATTATATACTGAGTGATTGGAACATAATACTTGTGAGCATGTAACATTAGAAAAATAACCTTATAACAAAAAGAAATTTAAGAAAAACCTAAAAGTTAATGAGCAAGAAAATTGTATTAAACACCAGGACATCATTTGAAGAATCTTTGTGTCATTATTAAGAGGAAATGGATTTTTTATCTAAAAATTAGATTTTTTTTTATTCTTTTTAGAAGCCTGGAAATTTTTAGTATAAGATTTTGTTTTTGATATCCAAACAGAACATTACATTTGTACAGGGAAAATGAACTTTTTTGCGGTAAAAAAAAAACAAACATCGATTTGGAAATTCTTACAAAAATCATATAATAGTCGGATTTTAATAATAAAATAAAAAAGACATTAAGAACTTATTCAGAAATGAATAGTAATTATTTTTTAACCGTTCCTTCTTCAAGAAAATCTTTGTAAAGAAGAGTTTTTCATCTGTTATCCCTCAATCTACTCATTTAATTTTTTACAAAATTTCTAGAAATTCTATTTTTATTTTTTTGTATAGAATAATGTGTATATTTGTTATAAGGGAAGGTCTTCGGAGAATTTAAGTCATTACATTTTTTGATCAAACAGGAAACCCAGTTGTCGAAAAACTGCCCTGAACTGTAAAGTAAAACATTTGTTTTTAATAATTAGAAAAAGTATAAATTACTTTTATGAATAAAATATATTATAGACACTATTGCAAGAAAAATAATGGCAATGAATAATAAATTTTACAACAATTATTTTCATTTTTTTAAAATTTGGATTAAAATAATTTATAAACTTTAAATCTTTTAAAATTCTGAATTAATTTGTAACGACCCAGTGATATTTTTATTAAACTGAAATTTTATTTACTAAATTAAAATTGAAAAGTGTCCGAAAGAACAGGATAGACTTGGATATCTAAAAGAATGACAACTCAGGAAAAAAGCGAATGAAAACACTCCATTATCTTTTCTAATTTAGAGATATTTCAGAAATTTGCGGGATTTTGCTAAGCTTACTTGTCAAAGCGCCACTGTAGAGGAGGACGTAACGATTTGGCTGGTTTCGTTTAGCGGCATATCAACACCTGTATGGGTTATTTAAATATTTTGTATGCAAATTTATTTATTTGAGGGTGGTGGATAACAATGGTTTTAGTGATACAAGTCTTACTAATTAACCTATAGATAAGGGAGAATAGATTAAATCATGCCTTTCCCATGAGTATTTGCAGTGAATATAACGAAACCAGCAGGAATTCAAACACGGCTCTCCGATTAACAATTCCGAAAGATTATCCATGTCACCACCCTTATATTCAAGCTTAGAGCAATTAGTATTCCCAAGCGATCACCCATCTAGCTACTGACCAGGCCCGACGCTGTGCAATTTCGAGAAGATAGTGAAGATATGTTCACTGCATTGATGAAACAAATATGACATTTCAGTATATGTCTATATTTCTGAGATGAGGTATTATATACATTATTTACATTATTCGGACTATTGACCTCATCTTTGTCGCTATATTTAGTTAGATCCAGTGAAAGGACCCAAAGAGTGTGAGTTCAATACCCGGTTAAGGCAGTGGAGAACTTGGTGAGAGGAATTAACAGGAGACAACTGATAACTGACATCCATTAAACATGGCACGTAGAACTAGAACTACCCCAGTGAGCGAAATAAAGGGTTCAGTTCGACATTCCAAGCACCTGAAGAAGGCCGGAGCGTACAACGGCCGAAACGTTGTAATAAATATGGCGACAAAGATGAGGACAATAGTCCGAATAATGTAAATAATGTAAATATGACACTTGCTTTTTAGTATCATTCTACTGTAGGCACCCGATGCGTGTGAAAATCTTGACAACACAGATTTTATATAGAGTATGTGTGACCAGAATATGGAAAGGTTTGTTTTCCTTGCCCAGTCTTTATTAAATTTTGTTTAGCCTTTTACAAAACTCAATACGTAAGGCGCCCAGTGAGGATCTAATTCACGATATTAATAATAACTTGTATTGTAAGATTGCGAACCGTTACAACTTGGCAATGTATCAATGCCACATTTGCCACACGGACGGTCTCCAGTAACATCAGTCGCGACAATTGTCCAGCTAGGCGATTCCGATAGCTCAGACGTTAGGAAATATAAAAATATGGCCGGCCGTCTCGGATACCATAAATATTATCACCCTCATAAAATATTTGACAGACAAAAAAAAAGGCAGCAAATAAATAAAACAATTCTTTCTTAAATTGATTTCTAAAAGGAAATTCTTAATATTTCAACACGAATCAGGTTTCCAATTTTTTTTCCAATTATTTCTAACGATATTTAATTATTTTATTTTTTCATGTTTTTATAAGAAACCATTTTTCTTTTACTATGAATAATAATTGCAAGATGTGTTTTCTTCTGATTTTATGTCATCAATTATTAATTAATAATTATATTAGTTATATTATAATTATATTAATATATTATAATTATATTATATAACATAATTATTATAAATTATTATAAATATTGTATAATAAATTATATTATATTTATATTAATTATTAATTATTATTATATATCATCAATTATTAAAATTTACAATAAATAATTATTGTAAAATATCTATAATAATTTTGATCAGAAATTGTAATTTGTTTATTTGCTAAATATTCCTATTTAGTTGATTGGTAAAATATAACGTTATATGCAATTTGTGATGTAATACTGTCAATGTAGATTAGTAATGAAGACACGGAACTTATCTCTTATATGTTACCTTACTGTTCCTTCAACCCTGGACCTGGTTAATCACAGTAGGTCAAGGAGAGTGTGACACTAGCTCCTTCTATTAACATGGACTCGGAACTATGAGTCTCTTATCTCTGTGAGGTGGATATTTACACACACATACAAACACACACACACACACACACACATGTAGCTTGGGAAATATGTGTGTGTGTGTGTGTGTGTGTGTGTGTGTGTGTGTGTGTGTGTGTGTGTGTGTACTGATTATTTGTGGGATAGTGTTTTATGTGCGTATGTGTGTGTATGTGTATAGGTACAAATAAGTTTACGAATTCCTCGTAGTAAGACAGTATATGTGTGGAGGGGAAATATACGCACGCATATATACACGCATGTTGACAGGAACACACCAAAATGGAAACAGATCCAAGAGCACATATAGGGTCACTAAAACATTAAAAGATAAAATGCCGATAACTACTGCTGGACCAACCTTAATTGTTTTATGACCCTTCACGCAGAACTCTTCATTGACAATTCTAGAAAGAAATTCGGATTACCAACACACAAACAGAGAATGTCTCATATCGAGAATATTTCACATTGAACATGAAGAAAAATTAATTATTTTTAATAATATGTAGAAATCTCCACTTTTACCTGAAGACGGTCGCGAGACCAGAAACACGTGTCGTAAAATTATGTAAAACAAAGCATAATATTTTTTCTAAATAAATCCACATTACAACCAAAAACGTTTGCGGCACCTCTCTTCTTCTTTTTCAATATATATATATATATATATATATATATATATATATATATATATATATATATATATATAATGTATGTATATACTTGCAATATGTTTTTCCACGCGTTCATATGCTAATCGTATCTCGGTCGCCAGTGTTTTTTTTTTGTTTGTTTGTTTGTTTGTTTGTTCTTTTTAATGTTAAGTGTAAATGCTGACATCGGGTGAAGCGTGAAGACCAGGAGGTCATCTCTCGGGTAAACCCTCTATTGCACTCTCTCTGGAGGACACGAATTGCCAATTCATCAGATTTTAGCATCATCTTACAAATTCTGTTTCATTTTTCTGAGATGAGGTATTATGCATACTATTTTTACATTATTCGGACTATTGTCCTCATCTTTGTCGCCATATTTATTACATTTCGGCCGTTGTACGCTCGGGCCTTCTTCAGGTGGTTGGAATGTCGAACTGAACCCTTTATTTCGCTCACTGGGGTAGATAACTGACATCCATTAGGCATCGCATGTGGAAATAGAACAGTCTACCCCAGTGAGCGAAATAGATAATATTCAATATAATCAATAATATTCAAATAATAATAATAATATTCAAATGATAATAATATTCAAATGATAATAATATTCAAATGACAATAATCTTCAATAACATTCAATGATATTCAAATAATATTCAATAATGATCACGTTCCACATCACTTCAAATAATATTCAAATAATAATAATATTCAAATAATATTCAAATAATATTCAAATAATATTCAATAATATTCAAATAATAATAATAATATAGAAATCTTTTGCAATAAAGATGTTGCCCGGATCTTCAATAATGTTGAGGTACATGATACATGAAAAAGTAACTTCTACTTAAAGCAGAGGAGCCACTATTATCTGCAGAATTATGCCAAAACTCTCACCCTAGTGTAACTGGAGAATTTAATACATTGTTTATTTTTACATCGCAAAAAAGGGAACGTTTACTTATTCTTGATCCTTCCAATTTAAATGATTGATTGTTAATGATGAACGTCCTATTTTAGCCTCAGTCAGTCGACCGTTGACGGATCAAAGTAATTGTGATGGGCGTCTTAGTAATAGCTTTAATCCTTTCAGAGTTAATGACTCAACATGTTAATGATGAACGTGTTATTTTTACGCTTGGTCCTTCCATTGTCAATGACGCAGCTTGTTAATGATGAGCGCTTTATTTTTACCCTTGATCCTTACATTGTTAACGATTCAATAATGAACGTCTTATTTTTACACTTGATCCTTCCATTGTCAATGACTGAACTTGCTAATGATAAACGCCCTCTTTTTACCCTTGATCCTTACATTGTTAACGATTCAATAATGAACGTCTTATTTTTACACTTGATCCTTCCATTGTCAATGACTGAACTTGCTAATGATGAACGCCCTCTTTTTACCCTTTGTCCTTCAATTGTTACCGATTCAATGATGTACATCTTTTTATTACACTTGATCCTTCCATTGTTAATGGCTCAATTTGTTAAAGATGAACACCTTAATTTTACCCTTGATTCTTTCATTGTTGAAGTTTTCAAAGATGAACATCTTATTTTTATCCTTGATCCGTCTATTCTTAATAACACAATTATGAAACTTCTTATTTTGACACTTGATCTTTCCATTCTTAATGACTTATCTTACTCATTATGGACTTTCTACTCTTGGCCTGGATCTTTCTATTTTTAATAACTCAGCCTTGATGTAAATCCATTAGAAATACTTTTAAATAGCGAATAGATTTGATTTATATTCCAGGCCGCTTGGGGAATATACCGTCCTCCTTCGCTCTGCCAAAATAACACATATAAAGGCAAAATGCAAACAGGAAATTTAACTGCTTATCCAGAGTTTAACCGTTTATTTACACCATTTTCGAATTTTCATTCGTAAGATTGCAGAATTCAGTGTTGATGAGACAACTCCAATAAATAATCATTCGCATGTAAAAACACAAGATAGAGAGAAATCGCGCGTGTGTGTGTGGACAAAAGATTCAACCAAGTTAGACAAATCCTTTAACGATTTCCGTATAATGGAGTTTGTCTATGAAGCTTACAAGGGAAGTAATTAAGGTGAAGTAAGAGGAAACTGGTCCTTTTCCTTTTCTTTCCTGTGGCTATTAATGTTCATGACTTCTAGATTTCTTATTTATGCTGGTTGGGTGGTTGGAGGAAGATTGTATTGGTTACGCTGATTTATTGCCATGACCTCTATATTCGAAAACTGATATGAACATTGAATCACACTATGAACATATCAGATAGAAAGGATGATACACTAATTCTAGACACTCTCCGAAAATCCATTCTTGATTTTGCGATGGTTGATAGACTTATAACTCGTAGTGCCGAAAATACTTAATTATTTTCTAAATATCTTCATATAAGTACATACATGTGTGTACACGAGTATACGGTATACATATACATTTAAAAATCAGTTTCAATCTAGAGAATAGTTGGGTGCGTGACAACCTCTTATTGATAGAACATTACCTTATATAGAGAGTTCGATCCCCGGTAGGCGCTTTAAATGAGAAGCTCTATCACACGAAAACAAACACCTTCCCTATTTTGAAGACTGAGATAGTAACCACCTTTCTACCTGTGCTAATGATTGATTTTAGAACCAAGGTTTGAGAAGCTGATTTCCAAGGCCCTACCTTTTCTTATAAGCAATAAAATAACTCTGAATTCAATTTCCCTATATTTTGGCATCTTTTGCCCAGTGTTAAGCTTAAGAAATTGCCATAGGTAGGAAAACTGGCTGGCACCTGCTTCCTCATAATTTGGAGGTTAATTTTCGCCAGTACTACGCTTGTGGCCCAACTCTCCCGAATGGTGCATTGTGTGTAATTACTATATCAGCTAACTTATACATAAATTCATAAGCGCGTAAATGTATGCTATTATATACGTGTATTTAGTCATGCTTGCATTGAAAACATTATATCCGCTATCACTGGATTCAAGCATGCCAGATAAACATAGATAGATAGATAGATAGATAGATAGATAGATAGATAGATAGATAGATAGATTGAGATAAATACGAAGGTAGATAGAGAGAGAGAGATAGAGAGAGAGAGAGATAGGTAGTAAGAAAGAAACAGAATTAGATAGATAGATAGAAATAAATAAAATAGATTTAGATAGATAGATTGAGATAAATACCAAGATAGATAGTAAGAAAGAAACAGAATTAGATAGATAGATAGATAGATAGATAGATAGATAGATAGATAGATAGATAGATAGATAGTAAGAAAGAAACAGGATTAGATAGATAGATAGATAGATAGATATATAGATAGATAGATAGATATAAATACGAAGGTAGATAGAGATAGATAGAGAGAGAGAGAGGTAGTAAGAAAGAAACAGAATTAGATAGATAGATAGATAGATAGATAGATAGATAGATAGATAGATAGATAGAAATACCAAGATACATACTAAGAAAGAAACAGGATTAGATAGATAGATAGATAGATAGATAGATAGATATAAATACGAAGGTAGATAGAGAGAGAGGGAGAGAGAGAGAGGTAGTAAGAAAGAAACAGAATTAGATAGATAGATAGATAGATAGATAGATAGATAGATAGATAGATAGATATTGATTGAGATAAATATGAAGATAGATAGATAGATAGATAGATAGATAGATAGATAGATATTGATTGAGATAAATATGAAGATAGATAGATAGATAGATAGATAGATAGATAGATAGATAGATAGATACAGAGAGAGTGATAAGAATTGAATGAGACTAATACGAACACGAGTGATAAAACTGAGTCCTTTCAACATTGATGTTTTCTTGTTTCGGCTTGAATACTGAACTCTGGAGAATGTGACAAATACAACCACAATATAAGCGATGTAATAGTTTCACTAATTCTACTTATATTCATCGCTATGGATGCCCGTGCTTGCGTGTTTTCTTCTGCTTGATTTCAAAGGATATTAATAGTAGGCGGAAGGATAGGTAAAGCATCAAGTAGCAACATAAATCCATCTCTGTTCTCTGTTCATTCCTAATTTCCATATGTATACATCTATCTAGCTATATATATATATATATATATATATATATATATATATATATATATATATATATATATATATTTAAAAATATGATTCCAACTCGCGACATAAGAGGTCTCATGTTCCAAAAAATTTTCGCTTGAAGATAATTATACTGAAGTTTTCGGCTCTTGTTTTGAAACATGAGACCTCTTATGTCGCGAGTTGGAATCATATTTTTAAATAAATAATTATATTTATGCTCTACTTTTGTATCGAGCACTATTTTTTAAAAATAATAACTAAAATACTAAGGAACTTTGGATTATTTACCTAACCAGTTCCTTCCTATTTTCTATATATTTTCACACAGACACACACACAGACACAGACACACACACACACACACACACATATATATATATATATATATATATATCTGTCTGTTCGTATCTATCTTTACCTGTTTCTATCTATCGATCTAGCTAATTCTCGCGCTTTCTCCCTTTCTTTCACACTCTCTCTCTCTCTCTCTCTCACACACACACACACACACACACACACACATACATATATATATATATATATATATATATATATATATATATATATATATATATATATATATATATATATATATATATATATATATATATATATATATACCGTGAGACGATAGCCTAGGGTAGAATCTCTGACTGATACAAATCAGTCGGGTTTCGATTCCGACTTAAAGCAATCGGACGTCTCACCACACAAAAGCTATGATATAGAGGATGACTATATATATATATATATATATAAACCGGATGTAACAGCAAAATCGTTCAGATAGTGTAACAGCAAAATTGTTTAAATTGTTAGTTCAAGTTTTGTACCGTTGTATTTTAGAAATGATTAAAGATACCTTACTGGAATTCTCCGAGGTTTTTCTGACACCATTGGATTCTACTTTTAACAGAAGAATCTATTTAGATCTAATTTGAAATGATGGTCCCTCTACCTGTTTTGACCTCCGTTCATCCGTGATTCACCGTTCTTGAATTGACTTTAAAGATGGACGTCAGTGTATGAATGTTGGTACCATTACGGAAGGTCTGAATTATCTTTTTCCTCTCAGCATTGTTCAGGTGGGAAGACATTGTGGGGCAGACACAAAACGATTTTAATTTGTTCTCTTTCTAGCTGAATAAGGCAAAAGGCTTTTCAGCTGTTCTTACGACAAAAGGTGTCAAGATGGCTAACTTAATTTAAAGAGAATTTTATATGAGTAGGGCCTTACTTTCCGTACAAACTATAATTTTTATTTCATGGGTGACTTTCGGTGGATTTTGCAAATAATTTCGATTATTCCCAAATTTATTTCCAAGTTAAAAAAATTGTTATCGTACAAAAACATTCGTTGCATAAAACACGTAAAAAATCGCCGAAAAAATTACAGTATTGAAAACACGGGAATCCAAAATTTCTGTAACCTCTGCTATTGAAAGTTAGATTGTTGTGTCTCTTTTATTGAAAAAAATGTGACACAATGACACACTGACATTCGCATTTATATATATATATATATATATATATATATATATATATATATATATATATATGCCACAATCTGTCAGTTTGTCTCTATCTATTTCTGCTCCTATCTACATGTGTACCTATTTATACCTTTGCCTTTCTTATCTCTTTGCCTGTCTCTTCTCTCTCTCTCTCTCTCTCTCTATCTCGGTCTGTTATCTATTTTTCTATCTCAGTATATCTGTATCTCTCAATTATTCTCTATCATTTTTTTTTGCTTCTCTCGGTTTCCATTTCTCACCCCCTCTCTATGTATCTATCACCTTTCTCACCTTCGCTCTCTCTCTCTCCCTCTCTCTCTCTCTCTCTCTCTCACTCACTCACTCTCTCTGCTTTTTGCTTCTCTCGCTTTCCGTTTCTCACCCCCTCTCAGTGTATCTATCACCTTTCTCACCTCCTCTCTCTCTCTCTCTCTCTCTCTCTCTCACTCGCTCGCTCTCTCTGCTTTTTGCTTCTCTCGCTTTCCGTTTCTCACCATCTCTCTATGTATCTATCACCTTTCTCACCTTCTCTCTCTCTCTCTCTCTCACTCGCTCGCTCTCTCTGCTTTTTGCTTCTCTCGCTTTCCGTTTCTCACCCCCTCTCTATGTATCTATCACCTTTCTCACATTCTCTCTCTCTCTCACTCACTCGCTCTCTCTGCTTTTTACTTCTCTCGCTTTCCGTTTCTCACCCCCTCTCTATGTATCGATCTATTTCTCCCCTCCTTCTCTCTTTATGCTTTTGTTTGCATTATATTTACTCTAACCCCTTCTTATCACTTTTCCAGTCTGTTTCTTATTCTCTTCACCTTATTTCCTCTCACACTTCTCTCTTCTCTTTCTTTCTCAACCTACATTTGTCCCTTACCTCTTTTCTCTGCCTGTCTTTTCCTCATTCTATTCGTCTAACTTCCCTCTCTCTTCTTCTTTTTTCTTTTCTCTTTTCTCTCTTCGACTGGTGGGCTGCACAAGAGTGGAGTTAGTCGTCCATTAGAGCATAATACCAGACAGGATTAAATTGTAATCTGTATCCAATTGACGTGAAAGGTGTCCACGCTAATGGCTCTGGAGAGCCTCTTCGAGCAACGTGGAAGCCATCTTTGCCGCCTGATTAGACGCACGGATTGTAACCGAGATAGAGAAGTCGAAAGAGATCAGGAGTAAGGCGGTGTGCAAATGGTTGTAAGCAGGATTGGAGATGGGTCTAAAATAACAGCTATGAACCTTTGTCTTTTTGAATACAAGATAGCAGCCATGATGACGAAGAAATTTATAATGAACACAGGGGAAGGGTCAACACTGTGTAATTGTGTAAGTCTTTGTGCATGCGCGAGATTACGTGTATGTATGCGTGTTTGAATCAGGCTGGGGACTTCAGTCTATAATTATATGTAAATATTTAACTCGAACTTGTCTAAATATTTAACTAGACCATGGCGGTACATACATTTCCAAGGAAGTTGTGTCATGCGCATTTCGATAACAGTAGATTTTGATTGCAAATAACAGGCAAGGAACACCAGAGTAGAAAAGAACTGAATTCAGATGGTGAAGTAATTTTTCATGGTTACATTCCACAAAGTTTTTGTTATGAACCAGTCTACACACACACGCACACACACTTTCAGAAAAATAAAAAAAATAAAATAAAAAATATATAAATCTCCATAGACACTTAACCAGACTAGACGATGTCATCTTCCGCTTTAAATTGAGACACCCCAACCTTACCCTGACTTGACATCTGTGAATGTAACTGAGATATTGATACAAATAATTAACACTTACGACCCTTTTCTTTAAACAGTTGCTCTAGCCGTTACCATAGTAATCTTAATTTTAATAATGAATATGCTTATAAAACGCGTAAATTTCAGGAATAAGTTATTCCAGAAAAAATTTCGCTTGAAGATGGAACAGAGCTTAGTACTTTAATTCAATTTAATTCAAATAATTATATTGAAGTTTTCGGCTCTTGTTTTGAAACATGATAACTCTTATGTAGTGTTGGAATCATATTTTTAAATAAATAATTATATATATATATATATATATATATGTGTAAGCAAATATATGGATATAGATCCGACAGTATAAAGAAAAATATATACGGAAAAAACAAACAGCATAATTGCATATAAGGATTTTTGTTTGTTTTTTCCGTATATATTTTTATTTATATATATATATATATATATGTTTCATTAAAGACGACAGAAAAGGTACTACGATCAAGCATTTTATTTAATATTTTTTTGTGTTCGAACAAGTGTTTTTTTTTGGTGGGGGGGATTTTTTTAGGACACAGTGTGCGTTGAAACTGTCCAAATGTTCTATAGTTCCGAGCGCTTTCGGCTATACTTTTAGCTATTATCAAGGATGATTTCGTTTTGGCTTTTTAATTGGGTGTATAGGTTGTGTGTATGTTTTTAGAGTTATAGGTATATTTTATTTTCAGAACGCAGCACATTGTGGTTGTGTTCGTAGTTAATATTATTAAGGCTTGGCTTTTTCTTTTTATTATTAAGTCTTCCATTTTTTTAATCTTTTTTTTTACATGTGGATGAGTTTGTATTTTCTATCACTATGTTTCAGATGGAGTCTGGTAAGTTTGTGTGCGTGTTTAAATGAATTCTAATAGATCTGTGGTAGGATAAGTGTAACGTAAGTCATGTAGTCGTATGACCGATGTAATTATGAATTTGGTTTGATCCTTTTTGGGGTATTTGATCTCGTAGATAATGTTCGTCCCTTGTAATTTTGCTGGTCTGTTGTTATTTTTTACGGTGAGGTTAATAGTTTTAAATTTTTTGTAGTAGATAATTACTTTGATTTTTTTGTCCGGGTCAACTGGGGTAGGGTATTTCTTAATAATATTTCTAAGTGAAGATACATCTTGTTTGTAGTTGATGTGCATTTGGATTTTGTATAAAATAAGTTATTTTTGACTGTGTGTTCACTATCGTTGTTATTTACTTTGCGGGGAAATAGTTTTATTTGTTGGTCTATAAGGTGGTTAGGGAAGCCATTTTTAGTGTCTCTTTTACATTATTGAGTTATTTGAGCAAGAGTAGTCGAGAGGATGAATTTTGGTGTACTCTTTTTAGGAAGTTTTTTTATCACTGATATTTTGTATCTTAGTGGGCATTCACTTTTAAAGTTAAGGTGGCAAGAGTTTCTGCTAGTGGCTTTTTATATAATGAGGTGATAAAAGTGTTGTTACTATATTCTACGAGAATATCTAAGAATAGTTTATTTTTTGACTAAGTTCGTAGGTAAAGTTAAGGTCAGAGTTCTTTCAAATGTAGACATGAGAGTATCTAGTTCTTTAGTGCTATTTGCTAAAATAAAGATATCGTCCACACAGCGGACATATATTTTAGGTTTACAGACCTGTTTAAATATCATATTTTCTACATGGGACATGTAATAATTAGAGAAGTATGGGCCGAATGGATTTCCCATATTAACACCATTAGTTTGGGTGTAAATGTTGCCATTATGGTTATAGAATGGGACTTTGGTTGTGTATGCGTTTAGTAATTTTTTGAATATAAATGGTTTAATGGATGGCGAAGGGATAGAATTATTAGTATACGGAGAATTGAGGATAATGTCAATGGTTTGATCGACGAGGCCGTTTGTAAATAAATTTCCGACGTCAAGTAACGCTATGGTACCTTTGTTTGGTTTAGTAGTTTTTAAGATTTGGAGGAATTCGTGGGTAGATGTGATGACGTAATTGGTGAGTAGGTATAGTGTGATGATGTCATTCAGGAATTTTGGTAGTTCATAGATAGGTGTTGGGATCTGGGAAATGATTGGTCGTAGCGGATATCCGGGTTTATGTGTTTTTATATTTAAAATTTATTTTTATATTTATATTTCCATATAAATATCCAGTTTGTTAGTCTCCAATGATTTGGGGGGAGATTTTCAGGGAATTGAAACTTTAAAAGTGAATGTCCACTTAGAAACAAATTAGCAATGATAAAGAACTTGCTGAAAAGAGCAAACCAGAATTCATCCTCTCGACGACTCGTCCTTAAAGAACTCAATAATGTAAAAGAGACACTAGTTAACAATGGTTCCCCTAACCACTTTATTGATCACCAAATTACACTATTTCTCCCCAAAGTAAATAACAACGATAGTGAACCCACAGTCAAAAATAACATAAATATTTTCTATTAAATTATTAATAATTTATTAAAATGACGTATAAACAGAAAATATATTAAATAATTTTCGGACTTAATCCATTTCATAATATGCATGTATGTATTTCTAAGAAATTACTGGATATTTTTATCCGACATTATTTCCCGTTACGCTAAACTTTATTTTTTTGAGTATACGCTCTCCTTTGTTAAATGTGGGAATTACGTCTACCGGCCTGTGCATTCGGGTGACTTAAAAAGTAAATGCCTGAGACCGCATACCGGAGAGCATTAAATCTTTAAATCTCTTGAATGTGCACACGGGTATTTAACATTTGAAAAACAGGACGTCTACTCAGTCATGCAATGAAAACTAAATGCACATTTATGCGTCCAGCAGCTGCAACGAGACCGTAAAAATCTGGTAGAAAAAAAGCTCCTCAATAAGAAAGCTCTTGTTCTTCAATGAAAGTCTAACGCAAGAAAAACATTCGAGACTCGATTAATCAGTTCGATTACACCCTCCATATTCGCCTGATTTTGCACAGACAGATTATTACATTTTTAAGATCGCTGCAAAAGGATAAACTTCCTTTAATACAAAAACCAAATTCGTTGAAACTTTTTCACATCAAAACCGGCGGGATTTTTTTTTATTTGTTTCAAAGAGCCGCCTGATAAATTATGTGCCATGCGTGATACAAGCGTAGGCTATACTGTATCTTTCGATACATGAATGGCGAAGCAGATTTTATCTTGCAGTAGGTTGCCATTTCTTTCTGCGGTAGATCAATTGCCATCCGAGACTATAGAACCCAGTCTGTCCTGCTATTTACCCATAGCTGGGGGAGAAGAAGAGGATTCTTACCTTTCCCAATAGTATTAGCACCTAAGTGAATGTAATGGATTCTACTGGAATTCGAACTCGGCTCTCCGATTCCTCAGTCCGAGCCGTTATCTCTACTGTGCCTCTTCCTAAGTGGAAACAAGTAAGCAAATAATGTTGAATATACATAATTGAATAAAATATAATTGCACTTTATTTTCGGAAAAACAAATTGATGAGCAAAAACTATTTACATTTAAACTCAACCAGATATGAAGATCTTATTGAAGCATTAAACTGATAGTCACTGTTGGTTGTTTAGTTAATGGCATATAAACACCTTCATGGGTTCTTTAATGCCGAAATCTAAATATTTTGTACGCAATTTTATTTTTATTTATTTTGGAGATAATAATGGCTTTAGTGATACAAGACGTACTAATTAATCCATAGCTGGGGGGAAAGAGGTGGATTCATACCTTTCCAAGTGTATTTGCGAATAAGTTAATATAACGAACACAAAGGGATTTGAAACTCGGTTCTCTGATTAACAATCCCGAGTCATTATCCATTACACTACCTGCACATCCGAGCTTACAACAATAGTATTTCCAAACATTCATCCATCTAGGTACTGACCAGGCTCGATGTTGCTTAACTTCGGTGATTGTACAGCAACTGATGTTTCAACGTAAGCCGACTATCACAGTGTAGTGTTGATTCTTTTGTCCATACTGTTTATAACTATAAACGCTCGATCTCTGATACTTGGCATTCTTCCCCCAAACAATAAATATAGCACGTTTTCTAACTGTATAAATAGTATGGTCGTTTCCTTGTATTTTCTGAACAATTATTCGGAATATGATTTGATGAAATTTATCTTGTCAATTAGCATTGATAAAACAATTTTATACGTGAACTGATAATAAACAAAATAGAATTAATATGATTATTTTATTTCCATAATTATCAACACTTTATTATAATAACTTCTGCTGAAGTAATCGACTTCTGCAACCTATACATAGTGAAGCACATTTGCCACTGATGACTGCTAAAAAAGAAAAGAACGTTTTCACTCAACTTTCGACAAGGTTTCTCCAGCTGTCGACTACTAATTTCGATTTTTTTATGTAGAAGTCGTTCAAATTCATTGATTTCATTTTGTGAACAGCAATTTCCAATTGTTCGATTGGAGGTATAGGTCAGGCGATTGAAAAGAGCATAGATTTACTCTAACTTTTACTTACTCTGACTTTTTTTTTCAAACATTCTGTCGTGATTTTCGAAATATTTTTCGGCTCGCCGCCATGTTGAAAAATGAATCACCTCTCATGTCTCTGTTGGATAACAGAGGGTCAGAAATATTTCGAAAAGATGGAATTGATATCTTTTTTATAATAATACATTCTTCCACTCAATCTTGCTAGGCTTCCCGCTACCAGCTCTGCTAAAATTCAATTTGTTTCGTCTCAAAATATAATGTATTCCAGGAACCATTCAATTGTTGCAGCAAGATTTGCTAGATGCAAGTTCTATGTTGACAGTTTCTTCTTTAGCACTTCTCGCTTGTGGAACTTTCATCCGGCTTCTTGCTTTCCAGTTAACTTTGATCTTCAAAAATTTAAATTCAAAAATCATGAATGCTAAGCAAACATATTGTCTTTCCTTCACTACTGGCTTTGTTTCCTGCAAACCATCTATGAAATTCTCGCCCGTTCAATGTACTATGGTGATTTTCTAAGCACACGGTCTAAAGTATGGAGACACTCAGTGAGGTTCGAACCCATTATTCAATGTTCTAGTTATTGTAAACAACTGCATGTCGGTTCTAGCGTTCTTCAGGATATTCTTTACGCTAAGCTATTGTCTGGCTGAACCTTCCCGTGTCATTTTAGCCATCTTTCATGCTAAAATCTTCCTTGTATGATTTGATAGGGAACCAATATCTATTTTTGAACGTAGATTATTTTTCAGGTCTTCAACCGACGTTTTGTGTGTGTGTGTGTGTGTGTGTGTGTGTGTGTGTGTGTGTGTGTGTGTTTTCTTCATGATTTAAAATGAAAGATTATTTAATTTTCAAAATAAATTCATACAGCCTTCGTGATATAATGTTAAGTATCACCAACTGTTGAAAAGTATCAGAATCAACTGAATTTCAGTTATTATGATCTAATATTAATAGGTCAACGGCGAGGAAAGTTGGTTCACTGTGATTTTTCTGGCCATAATCTATCGTGGACATCTACATATATTCGTTTATGCATTGGCCATTACTGTCACATTTGGTCTAGCGTTTCTGTTAGGTATTTAGAGATATTTGATAAAATCCAAAGAATAATCTGCATTGTTAACAATCCTGACTTGGCATATCGACTCCAGTTCCTTTCACACCGTCATAATGTAGCTTCCCTGTGTCTTGTCTATAAATATTTTCATGATCATTGTTCTGATGAGCTTTCCTCTTTTTTGCATAGAGACAAAGAGGTATTATGGTGGTTGTAGTAAGAAAGGTACGTATGAATGTGTTGTTTTGGTGTAAGGAATATTGTTTTGTACGATTGGGTCAGTGTTTGCGGCTAGCTAAGTTATAGTTAGGACAGAAGAAGACCGTCCTTTCCCCAATCCCCTTTTCGGCCTTGTGCCACATTTCTGTATTGTACAGAATAAATATTGCTTTCCTCTTTTTTAGCTCGACTTTACAATCACAGTACTAGATTGCCAGCTAGGTCTCAGCATTTTAAAATTGAATTGCTAAAAGTTACCGTATGTTGTATGCTAACAGTTTCTTTTCTCGCACATCTTGCATGTGAAGTTCTCTTCCGGCTTCATGCTTTCCAGTCAATGTTCATCTACAAAAATTTAAACGCAATGTCAATTCTTGTCTTTTTAGTGTTCTCTTTCCCCCCCCCTTTTTTTTTCATATTCTTTCACACTCAGTAACCCCCTTGCGTCTTAGTGGATTTATCGCCTTACTTGGGTTGAAATGATTAAAAAAAACGTATAATTTCCTGGAAAAGTTATTTCTTTTAACGAAACTTGGATACTCATAAAATAAATATTATTCCTAATTTTGGAAATAGTAATATTAATCTTTTCTTATTTATTGTCAATTCACGTATTGAACTGTTTCACAGGTTGTAACTGGGCAATTAAATATGATCAAATGTAATTCTCTAGCCATTTACATTTTGAAACTTGAAAGAGGCTACAGTAATTATGGATTATAGAGACTGTAAATTAGATAATATGTCCCCTGACTTTTTACCACTTCCGAACTTATCAACAGTAACTGTCTAAAATGGGATTTGGTGCTAAATGTAAGAAGTTGTGCCTACAGGCTACTACTGTTTATTTGCGGTATAGAATTAATTTCAACTCGGAACTAATTTGAATTCAGAAGTAATTAATGAAAGTTGTAGGAAATATGAATTCTGAATTATCTTATCTACTAAGGATTTTTAATGCTAAATTTAAAAATTAACACCAACTCATTGCATTTTCTTTAGGAATTCACGGAAATTGATAACTTTGATTGAAATTAGTTCCGAGTTGAAATTAATCTCGAGTTGAAATTAGTTCCGAGATGAAATCAGTTCCGAACTGAAATTAGTTCCGAACTGAAATTAGTTCCGAACTGAAATTAATTCCGAGTTGAAATTAGTTCCGAGTTGAAATTAATTTTCCGAGTTGAAATTAGTTCCCAGTTGAATTTAGTTCCCAGTTGAAATTAGTTCTGTCACTCGTTTATTCACATAATTGCCTTTAGTAATGACATGAACCCAAGTCTCTCTGCACTCTACACAATTGTTGAGTGGTTGATAGATTTTCTTTAGCCGCATATCTGCACCTCTATGGGTTATATAATGCCAAAATTTGAATAATTTCAACCCGATTACATGGCTTCAAGTGAATATATTTTGAACGCAATTGTATGCTTTCAACTACAAATAAAATTTATTGTTGGTCATTTTACTATCAATGTGTTTTCGTTATTTTTTTATATAAATATATATTGCTGGTATGTTTTTGGTTTTGTTTGGGGGTACACTATTTGCCCATAGCTGGGACCCTAACATGCTACTACTGTTTATTCACATCATTTCCCGTAGTAATGGCATGAACCCAAGTCTCCCTGCACTCTGCACTATTGTTGGTTGGGTGGTTGGTTGGTTTCTTGGTTTCTTTGTTTTGTTTAGCGGCAAATCAATCACTATGGATTATTTAATCCCGAAATCTAAATATTTTGAACGCAGTTGTATGGCTTTAGCTACAGATAAAATGTATTGTTAGACATTTTAATTTAAAAATGTATTGTTGGTCATTTTACTATAAATATGTATTATTGATCATTTCACCATAATATATATTGGTCATTTTTTATATAAAAATGTAATACAGGTATTTTTTTTCTATTCTTGTTTTGTGTTTCTTGTTTGGGGATTCTCTATTTGCCTATAATTGAGACCCTAACAGGTGCTACCACTCCGGGTCAGAGTGAACCTGGAAACAACAGCAATTACGAAATGGCTCCAGGCTCCTCAAAACCTACAATCTTCCTTGCTGCTGGATGTAATTTATCGTCATACCCAGGACACTGTACAATTGTCAACATCGTAAAAATTCTAGTCACTTGTGTTCTATGATATTTGACGGAGAAAACAATGCAGTGGAATATGTACTTGCAAAACCACTCTCCCATGATTGCATTAGAATCAAAGGGCAGACAATTTGATAGTTAACCTTGACAGCGGTGAGACATAATAGTAATGTTGATATTAACGCTTTCTTTCATGCAGCAAACATTTGAGATTCATTGACTTCAGTCAGCGTTACTTTCGTAAAAATTTATAAAATGTTTTTCCTAAAACATGTTTTCAGGCCTTTAGACTTCTCAAGTCCACTAACTGTTATCGCTCTTTCTAGTACTGATAGAAGTTTCCTTGCAAGTTTTTTTAGTAATGTGAAATGTTAGTCTTATTAACACTTTCTCTTCCCGTTATAGTGATTTTCCAAGCGTAGCTTAGATGTGGCACAAGGCCGAATGTCGGAGGCACCCATCGAGGCTTGAACCCACTACTCAGTCGTAATTGTTCTAGCAAGACAAGTTTGCTAACAATTACCCCACCTCTAGATGCCCTTCTCTTTCCGTTATATGGACTAGACATTTTTTCGTTATTGCTGTTAGAAGTATCCAATTGATATGTTTTATTTGATTTAATAAAGACTTTGTACCGCCAATTGTTAGGATTTAATGAAAACATACGGCGTCCATTATCTTGAAGCCATTTTGAATTGATCATTTAATATGTAGTTAAAGTACCTATAAAGATAATAACAGGTCCATTCACTTTGTTGATTTTATATTTGCTTTCTTAACTCTTATTGTGACAATTGATGCAGATGACGATTACTTTAATATGTCTACTGAAAACAGATAATATGACAGAAATTCGAAGAGTACCCTGGAATAACGAAAGATGTCTTTCAAAATCTAAATGAAGTAGAGTAGAATCCCTGACAACTGAACTAAGAAGGTCTTCCGGATATGAGGAATTGGTTACAAAGTCCGGATATCAGGGATTCTGGATATGAGTGACACTAAAACAAACAAGATGATCACTGATATTTCTTTATACAGTAGAATCCCTGAAAACCGGACTAAGAAGGCCTTCCGGATATGAGGAATTGGTTACAAAGGATTATGAGGGATTTCGGATATGAGGGATTTCGGACATGAGGGTCTCTAAAACGAACAACATGATTGCTGATATTTCTTTATACAGTAGAATCCCTGACAACCGGACTAAAAATGTCTTCCGGATATGAGGAATTGGTTACAACATCCGGATATAAGAAGTTATATTTATATTAAAAGAAAAGAACTGAAATTGGGTTTAACATTTATTTTCAATGTTTTATAATAAACAAAATAAGCTAATGGTGAGTGAAATATAACGGAACTGATTTTAAGGAAAAAGAAATAAATTATGTAATGTTAATGAAAATTCATTAAATTAAGTTTGCCACATATGCAAAACAAATAATGTAACGAGGATGTTTTTTCCGCATTTCGTTTTGTTTTTGTTCTTGAAATTTTTTAAACGAAAGACACTTTTTAATTCTGCATGTATTATTGCAATCGTCATACCTGAATGCTGGTTTTCTTTCCATGAAACTGACAACTTTTTCAATAGCTTTTTCAATTTCAGTCCAGGTTTCATCATAATCTAGCATCTCGTCACTATTTTGTTGCAGATGTGTCTCATTGTCATCCTTTCCTCTTATTCCCATCATCTTTTGCACCGATACAAGCTATTAGAGTGGAATAAGCATAAGCAATTATCCAAATTAAATTTCCTGAAAACAGAAATTTCAAATCAGTTACAGATCACACATATAGTTCAAATATAGACATCAAAGTCATGTCTGGATATGAGGGATTCCGGATATGAGAGATTCCGGATATTCGGGATTCCGGATATAAGGAACTCCGGACATGAGGGATTTTGGATATGAGGGATTCTATTGTATCTTGATATTTTTAAGAATGAATAAATTGTTTCCGTTTGTGAATAACAGCTGCCGTAAGCATGGATGGGCGCGTGGTGTAATAATGAGGGATTCTACTGTTCGGAACAAAGAAAAGACTACTGAACTGTTAAGTAATATCGATCCTCCAATATGACAGAAGATGAAGAAGAGACTGGAGGCAGCAGAAATATGTTTCTACAGCAGGATAATGAGAATGCCATAGACGGAACATCTGATCAACGACGAACTTTTTCTTGAAATATAAATAGAACAACTAATAATCTTCTAAATAGCTTTTTCAATTTCAGTCCAAGTTTCATCACAATCATACATCTCGTTGCTATCTTCTTGCAGATGTGTCTTGTTGTCATCCTTTCCTCTTATTCCCATCATCTTTTGCACCATTACAAGCCATTAATTAGTGGAATCAGGATAAGCAATTATCCAAAGTAAATTTCCTGAAAAACAGAAATTTCAAATCAGTTAGATATCATCAAAATAGTTCAGATATACACATGAAAATCATTTCCGGATATGGAGAATTCCGGATATGAGGCACTCCGGATATGAGGGATTCCGGATATGAGGGATTCCGGATACGAGGGATTCCGGATATGAAGGATTCTATTGTATTTTGATATTGTTAAGAGTGGATAAATTGTTTCGGTTAGTAGATATTAAGGAGTCATTAGGTAGAATTAAAGGTCTGTTTTTCTCTAGTTTATTGCCATTGCTATTGCTGGTGTTATTAACGTCAAACCTTCCTAAAGAGATAGGGTGGCACGTTTGTGAATAACAGCTTCCGTAAGCATGGATGGGCGCGTGGTGTAATATTGAGGGAATCTCCTGTATTAAGAGACAAGAAAATTTCTTTCGAGACAAAGAAAAGACTACTGAACTGTTAAGTAATATCGATCCTCCAATATGACAGAGAATTGTCTCATCGAAGATGAAGAAAAACTGGGGTAAATTTGCTTTTCAATCGAATTAACAATTAAAACTATGATAAAACCTACCGTTTTGGAGTTATCGGCCAAAAAAAAAATCGGATTTAATCGCGGTCATTCGCTTACCATTACCGGCTTCGTGTAATTAGATTCACTGCGGATCTCTTTCGTAGCGCAATCATAACTTTTTGGCCTATTTACTGCTTTCGCTGCTGTTTCTGTAATATGACGATTTCGATAAATATTAATAGATATTTAGCTTGGGAATAGAAAAGCTAATTTACCGAAACTGGAACCAACAGGAATATGGTTCTACAGCAGGATACTAAGAATGCCATAGACGGAACATCTGTGCAAAGATGAAGTTATTTTCTGAAAATAGAAACAAAAAGACACGTATACTTAGAATCAGAAAGAAACAATAGAAATTTTTAGGGCAAATAATGAGGCACGAATATTTAGAGAATTTGACCCTCAAAGGACATACTAAAGGTAAAAAGGGTAGAGGGGATGAGCGAGTAGCCCATCTAAAAATAGAAAACCCGGACAGAAATAAAAGTTAGTTATCTTCTAACAGATTCTCTCAGGATCACCTCGCCGTAAAGGTTGAACAGCTATACAATATGACTCTGTTACAGGATTGCTAGTATGATTGGGCAAATATTTAGTCAGCATTATGTTGCGGAAATCAATACTTTGGATAGAAAATGTTTACTGCCTCCTGGGAAATTTATCCCACAAATATTGGCGGACTCAATGTGAGTCCAGATAAAATAGAACACAAAAAATAATATAAAACAAGACAACAGACTGAGACTGTTGTAATTGTTTGGGCACATATTAAGGGCTTGAAGAATTTGACACTCTTCGGGCGAATTAATATTTTCAAAAAGTAACTTTACATTATTTAGGGTGAATTAACGGTAATACCCGGTCTGACAAAGTAAAACTGAGAGCTGTTCTCAAAAATAACCACCAGTCATTTGTAAACTGGGTCAAGAAATGACATTTCAACGTCTACAAAACGAAACGGCGATCTTTTTAAACCTGATAAAGAGCTATTTTTGCCCTCCATCAACTTGGTTGATGCTACCATCCATGGAAGTAACTTGTTACGTCTTCTTGAACTCGCGTTTTCTACTGACATGAAAAGTAGCGAGTATATTGAGTCAATCGCTAAGTACTGCTAAGAAGGTTGTACAAGAGCGGTCGAATGAAACAGAGAGTTATCTAATGGTTTACAGACGATATTAAAACGATAAAATTTAGTGAGGACTAAGAATAGGAAACTGTGGGAACAATACGTCCTGAAGGGACACGAATCATAAAAAAATAAGAGGGTCGTGTATATTGTTTTATTATATAGCAATACACTATTGGTGCGTTGCCAGACGCGGGTCGTTTTCATGTACTCTGGTAAAAAAGAAAACAAGTAACAATGATCTTCAGTCTGTGTTCGCCGCTGTCTGACCAGTTGTTTCTCTGTATTGTTTAAGAACTCGTGTTTCTCTTGGCAATTGAACTTAACACTCTCGATAAAAAGGCTATTTACACTGTAAATCGTTGCCGATATTAGCCGGGCGATTATTAGCACTGAGACGATGAAGAGGGTGAGGCAACACGGCGAGACTAAAATGGTTGTTTACACTATTCATTAACTGTTTCCTGTTTTAGATAATGAGAGGACACGCCGCGTCTTTCTATCCACCACCACCGACCTTTAAGAATCGCCCCCGCCGACCACAATTACCAGCATTGCCAACACATGTGATATAGACTTCTCCCCGTCGTCACGAATAATCGTGACTTCATTTTCAGTTCAAACTTAGTAATTTCTCTCTACATTGGTGGTACCCATTGATTTTTGTTAAGTTTCGTCTCGCACAGAGCTATAGCTGTGGAGCGCATCTGAATTGTACGTTTTAGCGAAGGTAGCTTGGCAGTAGACATTTTGGCATGGCGTATGTTAACGAAAAAAAAAAAACTCACCCCGAGAAAATTTTGCCGCCAAACACCGCTTTAAAAGCAAAACTTGTTTCATAAACAAAAATGCTAATTTTCCAGACTATCAATATTTATAATTAAAATATATTAATTAAATTAAAATTTCAGCTGATTTATTTTAGGGAAAAAAAACACTGATTTTGATCACGGAATAATTTTGCCTCAGTTTCATGAGCAAAAATGTTTTTTTTTCATTTCAGGACCAAAGACATCAATTTTCTAGATTAACCATATTTATTTTTAAGATTTAGTAATTAAACTGATTATCTGATATAAATATTGATTATTCTTAGTTATAATAAGTGTATTTCTTTTTAAATCTATGATAGAATATTAAGAAAACAAAGTAAAATCATTAACTTATTGATATAATTACATCTATATATATATATATATATATATATATATATATATATATATATATATATATTATTTTATTTCTCTATTAATAGGAAGACTGATAGGTCCGACGGATCTTTTTTCTGTTAATACCCACCAAAATATTAATTCACCCCAAAATAACAAGAACTTATGTTTACGAAAACTCACACCATTTTTTTTTCAGAGCGAGTCTCTTCCATGACACTTCGGTTGGTTGACCTTGGGTTTGATATTTCTAAGTGCGAGGTCTACGATCGCACTCACCCCGATAAAATAAAGCCGAAAAATAGGTTTTGTTTTTTTTAAATTGTAAAAATTCCTTGTAAGTACACCGAATATCCACCGCACTTACGATTTTTGATATTTTTTCATATTGAATTTTGGAGATGCTGCGAGGCAAGCTAAACAAATTTTGATTTAAAATTTATAATTTCAAAAGAGTACAAACAATTTTATGAAAAAAAAAAGTATTTCTCAGCAATTCGCAATTCTCAAAAATAACCACCAGTCATTTGTAAACTGGTTCAGGAAATAACTTGTATATTTGAACCCCGACAAAACGAAACGACGATCTTTTAAACCTGATAGAGAGCTATTTTTGCCCTTCATCAGCTTGGTTGATGCTACCATCCATGGAAGTAACTTGTTACGTCTTCTTGACCTCGCGTTTTCTACTGACATGAAGGGTAGCAAGTATATTGAATCAGTCGCTAGGTGTACTGATAAGAAGGTTGTTTCACTGTGCCGTGCCAAATAATTTGTCTTGTCAGAGTCCATCTTTCACATTTAATAATCTACCATTTGTCCATGCAGGGAATATTGCTGTCATATTTGGTCTAGCGCTCAGGCTAGAGATTCGAGATTCTAGACAAAATCCAAAGAATGATCTGTAATATTATCGGTCCTGACCTGGTATCTCGACCTCAGTCACTTTTCCAGTTCTTTTGAATAAAAAATCCATAACACTTGTTCTAAGGAGTTCTTCTCCTTGATAACACGACAGTATGAACTTAAATGTACTATTGGATTGTCTATTAGGTCCCTCGGTTTTACTTTTTAAATAACAAGATATAACTGCAATTTCTATTCCAATAGTTTCTTTTCTCGCACTTATCACCTGCGGAACTTTCTTTCATTATCCTGCTACCTACAATCTTCTCAAATTTAAATGCAATGTTAATCCCGTTCTTCTGTCTTTGAGAATCCAATTCTTTTATTGTCCCTTTTCCTCAATAAAGCATTCTCATGTTCTTGTACTCTCAGTAACCCCTTGCGTCTTAGTGGCATTATCGCCTTGATTGGGGTGAAATGATTAAAAAAAATATTCTTGGGAATTTAGGCAGAAACTCTAACATTGTTAAAGCAGAGTCTGTCTCTATTTCTGAGATGAGGTATTATGTACATTATTTACCGTATTCGGACTATTGTTCTCATCTTTGTCGCCATATTTATCGCAACGTTTGGCCGTTGTACGCTCCGGCCTTTTTCAGGTGGTTGGATCTAACCAACGCCTTTATCCACAAGGACACATAGCACAGTGGATAAAGGCGTTGGTTAGATCCAGTGACAGGACCCAAGCAAGGCAGGGGAGAACTTTCAGAGGGGAATTAACAGGAAATAACTGATAACTGACATCCATCAAACATGGCACGTGGAACTAGAACAGTCTACCCCAGTGAGCGAAATAAAGGGTTCAGTTCGACATTCCAACCACCCGAAGAAGGCCGGAGCGTACGACGGCCGAAACGTTGTGATAAATATGGCGACAAAGATGAGGACAATAATCCGAATAAGGTAAATAATTATTAAAGCAGAAATAAACTTCGGGAGTAAGAATGTTCTGTGTCAGAATAAACTCGATTAAGGTGGGGAGAGCGGCCAGCGGAGATAGAAACTTATTAAAGTTTGTTAGACTATACTCAGGGGTGAGGCATTCGATATAGGAAATGTATGAGATATGCTTCTTCTACACGGCGAGAAACTCACTTGAGAGCGGAGGTTAGTACGACTTAAGCATATAATATGTGGAATGCGCCCTCTGTAAAGGCAGAACTGACTAAAGCAATAATCGTCTTTGGAAATAACCTTTCTAAACACAATTTTACGGTAACGCCGTAATTTCCTTTAGTATATTCAACGACATCGAACATTGAATAATTATTTCATTCTGGCTGTAGTAGCTGAACTGCTATATTCTTGTGCTAGCAATTAACTAACACCCTAACCGATATTTACAACACTTGACCCCCAAGCATGTACATGGAGCAAACAGACGGAATATGGATAAATAGATTGCGCAAATACACAAAAATAGAAAAAGGGTCTAATAAATTTTCTCTCTCTCTCTCTCTCTCTCTATATATATATATATATATATATATATATATATATATATGGAGAGTGAGAGAGACAAAGAGAGAGAGAAATAGATGGTTAGGTAGATAGACAGATGCCTCTTCTAACCGGATTTATTAGGCCTTTTTTTCTATTTTATATATATATATATATATATATATATATATTTTTCTTTCTCTCTCTCTCTCTCTATATATATATATATATATATAGAGAGAGAGAGAGAGAAAAGAGAGGAGAGGAAGAGAGAGAAGAAAGAGAGAGAAATAGATGGATAGGTAGATAGACAGATGCCTTTTCTAACCGGATTTATTAGGCTTTTTTCAATTTTTATATATATATATATATATATATATATATATATATATATATACAGAAAGAGGGAGAGAGAAAGAGACAGGGAGAAATAGATAGATAGGTAGATAGTTGCTTTTTCTAACTGGATTTATTGCACCTTTTTCTATTTTTTATATATATATATTCATATATATTTATATGATATATTTTATATATATAATATATATATATACATATATATATAGAGAGAGAGGTATGGATATAGATAGATAGAGAGAGAGAGAGCGAGCGAGAGAGAGAAGCTACGGCTCCACGGATTTATTAAATCAATACCAATTTAGAAACTAAATATACAGATATTGATTTCTCGGAACTAAAAGTAACTTCCCCTACAAAGCACAAACAGATATTGTAATACTTCTACATGCCTTGTCCCTCCAGTAAGATGACAAGCATGGCTCTCCACAATTTCCTGTCCTGTGTAGTTCTTAATAAATATTGTCTTTTTATCATCTCACCTAAATCTTGTTCCACTATCCATTTACATATGCTCGATAGGTAGGTTATATGTTGTTTTCTTGTCATTTCACGTTCACAGGCAGGAGCCTTCAATCTATCCTGTGAGTATCAAATTTTCCAAGCCTTCTTTCCACATTGTGTTCCTTAGAAATTTCGAACATTCTCTAAAACTTCGTCGTTGCTCACATGTTTCGTTCCTTGTTATTATCAGCATTCTTCTGTTGGGCCAAATCCCTGTTGCGTAACGGCTCTTCTTCATCTAAGGAGAATTTTCTATGTCTTGATACTTTGTTTTCTTTCTGGAAAGCATCATTCGCCATTTATATGTGACTTCAGATTTCTGTCTTACATTTTACACTAGCAAGATTATATGTAATAAATACTACTATAGTCAGAGAACCCTTTAGTATTAAAATAACAGGCAACGTTTTATATATATATATATATATATATATATATATATATATATATATATATATATATATAGTTTGTAAATTATTTTCTTTTAAGAAAAAATAATGTCGCCCCAATCAGGTCAATAAATCCACTAGGACGCAAGTGGTTACTGAGTGTTAGCGAATATGAGAATAAACTATGAGAGAGGACAATAAAAGAACATAAATTAAGAAGACTACGATTGACATTGCATTTAATTTTGTCCTTAAATGTAGCACAAGGACGAAAGTATGGTGCACCCAATGAGGATCGAACGCGCTATTCAGTCGATATTGATCTAGCGAGACAAGCCTGCTAACCATCACACTACATAGAAGTGTCCACTCTGCCAGAAAGTTAAAATCCGGAACAGAAAGAAAATCATTGCAAGTGGGGACTGGGGCACTTCGACGGGGTGAAATAGTTAGCAAGCATGTCTCGCAAGATCAATTTCGACAAAATAGTGAGTTTGATGCTCACAGGGTGCGCTATACTTCGGCCTTGTGCCACATATAAGCTTAAAAGAATGACCATTGCAAGGGAAAATTGAAACACTCGGCTTGCGAACACGTTTTCGAAATCCGGGTGTAACTATCATACTGTACCTCCAATTCCCCGGTTTTCTACTCGGGATGTAAGTAAGGCTAGGCCAACTTAAGCCTCCGCCTATCAAATGCGCTTGTCGAGAATATAACCCCTCTAGGTCAGATTATAAGCCTTCTTTTCCCATGTAATAAGATGTATATCATTGTATCCAGAGATAATAGTCAGGTAGACTATGGATCAAGCAGTGTCACACATCTGCAGAGATTTTCTTGCGTGCATTCTACAGCCTCCAAATTTATTCCGATTCTTTGGCTTGCACGTAAGTTCTTCCTCTTACTTCTAAATGTCGATTGATTTTGCACAAAATGAATGAAGTGTGGCCATTTTTGTAATGGAGACTTCTATGGCTTATCCGGTTAAGAAAAACAATTATTAATGCTAAAGATAAAATGGGATATAAACTGAAGTCGTCGGGTATAATTTAGATTAGGCATTTTATAACCCGTAGTATGAAATTCTAAAGATCCCAAATGTTATTTGTGCGTAAGCGAATATAACGAACCCTATGAAATCGGTTCTCGTATTAGGTATTCTGCGCCATTATCGATTACATCCAATTGTTACAGCACTTGGTATTCCCAAGCTGTCTCCCACCTAGTTACTGAACAGGCTCGAAGTTGCTTAACTTCGGTGATTGTACGAAAACTGGTGTTGAAACGTGATGTCGCTTTAAACTATGATAGGAATTAACAGAATTATTAAATTAATCATAAAATAAGTATGTCATATCTGTCGAATTAGAATTATTTTTCCTTCTCATAAAACGTAAAATTGTATAATATGGCTATTTATCTGTTTGGAAAATGGCATCTGCTCTTTTTCCTATTATAGAAAAATTTGACCTTTCTTATTGAATTTACTTTTCCCGATTATATAAATGATCTGATCTTTCATATTATAAAATAAATTTTCCCTATTATAGAAGGGAATTGACCGTTCGTATTATAGATATAATTTTCCCAATTATAGGATTTATTTGATCGTTCCTACTATAGGAATAAATTTTATCTATTATAGAAATAATCTGATCTTTGATATTATAGATGTAACTGTTCCCTATTATAGTAATGATTTGATCATTCTTATGGTAGAAATAACTTTCAGCATAATAGAAATTATTTTATTTTTCCTATTATACATATAAATTTCCCCTATTACAGAAATAATCTGTTGATTTCTATTAAAGAAATATATATCTATATTAGAAATGGTTTGTCTTTCCTAATTTAGAGGTACTTCTTTATGATAGAAATTATTTGATTATATATTTCATATTATATTAATAAGTGCCCAAAAGAAATAACGAATTCACAAGTAACAAATATATATCAAGCAAACAGTTCTTCACATGTGAGAGAGAGGGAGAGAAAGACAGAGATAAAGAGGGAGAGATAAGGAGAGAGATGGGCGCTATAATTCATCACCGGACCAATAGCTCCCATTCTAATTCCGTAAATCTACATTATTGATTTTCTCCTTTCACAAAAGAGAGAATTGTCCGTTCTTTTATCGACGACCTATGGCTTACACAATTGATAATGGAAACGAAGTTTCTGGAGACAGTTATCTGTTTACAATACCAAGAAATTGCTCTCGAGAAAATAAGCCTCACGTTTTCTAATTATGCCGCACCCGTTCAAGCTTATAAATGGGAAAAAAGAGGGGAATTAGAAGGCATCTACAAAATAGGGATTAAAATCTGAACGGATAATGGTTGACCCTAAATGCCTGAACTGAAACATTATGATAAAACCGTGAAAGATTTCACAAAAGCTCTAATCATCTGAATATATAAAGCGAAGTATATTATAGATAGATGGAAGTATATTACATATATATATATATATATATATATATATATATATATATATATATATATATATATATATATATATATATCGGGTGGAACACCAAAATTGTCCAAAACGGGTCAAAGAATAATTGTCCAATTGTTAGATTAAGCTCTGAACCGTTGTATCTTAGAAATGATTAAAGATGTCTTACTGGAATTCTCACAGGTTTTTATAAGTCTATTGGTGTCTACTTTGAGTATTAAGAATGTTTAATTACTCTCCAAGATTAACAGAAGAATCTGATGAAATCGATCGTAAACGAAAATGACATGTTTATCATTAATCATAGCTAAGGGTTGGAAGCTCGTGAAGGACTGATATTTAGTTCAAAGATATATATATATATATATATATATATATATATATATATATATATATATCTGTGTGTGTGTGTGTGTTATTCCGTGATCATTTTCAAACTTATTAAAGATGATCTTTGCTCTCTCTAACCTTCTATCTTTCTGTCCTGGAGCAACAAGTTGACTCACACGTTTCACGTACAATTTCATTTTCAAGTTTTTTCTGTTTTTTGTTACTGCTCTTTTGACTGTCATAGCTGAAACTCTTTTCTCACGGACCAGACGTCTTATGGATTGAGTCGGATCTTTTTTAAATTTCCACTCTATCGTTCTCTCTTTTTTTAACTTATTCACCGTTCTCCTGATGTTTCTTGAATGGACTTTGAAGATCTAACCCAGAGTATGAATGTTGGTGCCATTACTGAAGGCCTGAATAATCTTTTTTGCTCTCTCTATTGCTCATTTGTGAAGACAGTGAGTTTGACACAAAACGTTTTTAAACTGGTCTCTCTCTCTCTCTCTCTCTCTCTCTCTCTATATATATATATATATATATATATATATATATATATATATATATATATATATATATATATACGGAATACAGAAACCATCATTTGATCTGATCTACTACACCATTTAGTTACAGAGAAGCATCTGGACAACAAAGTCCGAATTGCACAATCTTTGACGATATTTGTCGATCATTTCAACTCACGAAACGTATCTTAACTTAAACTATATATATAATTCGTTCCTGAAGGCCGTTCGTCAATCGAAATATTTGTAAATAGAAATCAAGGTGAAATAGATTCATCCATTCCTGGACTCCAGATTGCTTACTTAAACATTTACAACAGTAATTTGTACAGAAGTTCATACACAGCACCCAGGAAAATCATCAAATCTAACGCAAAAAAGGGAAACAATATACTAAACAGATAAAATATAGACGAAAACGTTGTATCTTAGAATTGATTTAATATATCTTCCTTGAATTTTTGGGAGTTTTTTTTATAACACTCTTTGGTCTATATATTATTCCAATATCATTTTCCAGATGATCTTCGCCCACTCTAACCTTCTAAATTTCTGTCCTTGAGTAGCACGTGAAAATACGATTACATATTCAAGTCTTTTTTTCACTGCTCTTTGGAATTTCATAGCTGAAACTGGTCTCTCACGTTCCAAATGTCTTATGAATTGAGGTCGATCTTTTCTAATTAATTTTTTTAGCTCTAAGTTGAAATTATGATACCTCTTCGCGTTCTCACCACCTGATACAGATTTCCTCTCTACTGCACCCTCTATTTTAAACTTATTGAACGTTCTCTTGATTGTTCTTGAAAGGATTTTGAAGATGGAAGCCAGAGTATGAATGTTGATACCATTACTGAAGACCTGAATGATCTTTTTCCTCTCACTATTGCTCAGTTGGGAATATATAGTAGGGCTGACACAAAATGATTTTAACCTGTTCTCTTTCTAGCTGAATAACTCGAAGTGTTTTTCAGTGATTATTGTGTCAAATGGTCTCAAAATGGTTAAATGTCTTATCTGAAAACATGGAAAAAGAAATTCAATATGTTAGGGGTTTTTAGTTATTAAATATTTATGCCATGGATAATTATGCTGTTACACTATTTAGAGAATTTTACTGTTATATCCATATATATATATATATATATATATATATATATATATATATATATATATATATATAGCGGAATATGCGTGTATAAACGAAAAATAAAAAATCTTCAAACACAGATTTTAATAACTGTCTATTTATTTGAGTTTTATTTTTATTTCAATCAATGAATTACAAAGATAGTTTACGAAAATGAATTACAAAGATAGTTTACGAAAAACTTCAAGCAAAATGTTTTGTGTAACATTTTTACAGTACAACTGAATGCATAACGTTAGTATATATATAATAAATAGAAAATACGTCTATATATGAGCGGATGTATATGTCACAAGTTTATATTGTGTGCACTGTATGTATATAACATTCCAATATTAATTTCATGTTAGCAATGGACTATTGAATTGCGTAAACAAACTATCACTAAGTCGTGTTTTGTAATGTTGTATAGACGAACAAACATCCGAATAATATGAGTAATTAATTGTGAGAATTTCAGTCTCGTTTGTGTGACAATTGGTTTGGTTTGTTTTGTTTTACGGTATATCAACCTCAATGGGTCATTTAATGCTGACAATTTTTCTTTTTCTGGTAATATTTTTGTTTTGTCAAAGATTTATTTCTGTTAATATTTTTTCCTCGAAAATGTATAGCAGGTAATATTATTTTTACAAAAAATTATAGCTGGCAATATGTTTTCAAAAACTTATTGCTGTTAATAGATATTTTTTTCTCAAAAACGTATTGCTAGTAATATTTTTTTCTTCAAAATTCTTTTCTGGTAATCATTTTTAACAAAGTATTTCTGGTATTAAAACTTATTTTTACTCTTTCATAATGTTTTTTGCCGTATTTTTACTCTTTTTTAATTTTTTTTTTTTCGGGGTTAACTATTTGCCCATAGCTGGGACCCCGGGTCAGGGTGAACCTGGGAACACCAGCAAATAAGAGGAGGTTCCACGCTCCTCAAAGCTGATGATCAGAGGCCTTGCTGCTGGACGTAGTTTATCGTCTTACCCTGGACGCGGATGAAGTTTATCGTCATACCCAGGACGGTTGTGTGACAAACAATCGAACAAATACAAATAATTAATTCACCTCTCCGTTCTCTACTGTCTTAACCAGGTATTGAACTCACACCTCTTTGGGTCCTGTCACTGGATCTAACCAACGCCTTTATCCACTGTACCATGTGTCCTTAAGGACCAAAAGAGGTGTGAGTTAGATACCTGGTTAATGCAGTGGAGAACTTGGAGAAGGGAATGAACAGGAGATAACTGATAACCCACATCCATTGGACATGACACGTGGAACTAGAACTGTGACGTCCCCCCCCCGGTATCGCCGCTCCCAATGTGACGTCCGCCTGTCTGCGTCAGTCGTGCTATCCTGTCTTGTGACGACCAACTGGCTTGGTATTGGTCACGGCACCAAATGTGACGTTCTAACCTTTTGGTGATTCGGTTGGGAATCTGGTTAGATTCGGTATCAGCCTCGTCGTTCCCAGCTCGCTTCCAACGTCTGGTTACCGAAGTAACTGCTTTGATTTCTAGTCTAACCTACCCACGTTGTGAATTGATCTAGGCAGACGAAATCAATCAGTCGCCGGGCCGTACTGCAAGAAAAAGTTCGAACAAGGGCGATATCGCACAAGTATGTGTAAAAGAAAATAAAATAATAACTCGAAGTTCAAATGTGTTAAAAAAAAAAGTATAACAATACTTTATATCTGGTTGCTGAGTACAGGACTGAGTTTTCTTCCCAAACCCACTATATGGATTCGTGACACTTTGTGTTTGTTAGGCGAGTCTTAACATCTTAAGTTGTTTGTTCTTTTAAGAAACTGGTTCTTGGTGTGTCTTCAGGCGAAATTCGTAAAACATGTTTTGGTGCTGTGAGTCTAAGTCGTTCTTCAAAAAAAATTGTTCTTGATTAGAAGATGAGTTCGGAATTGCGTGAATCTTTCAAGTCAGCTATCTGCGAGGCTATTAACTCTGCAACTGTCTCTGCCAATTGCCAACTCCAACCGGATCTGGAACTGAAAACTCGAACTGATTTTCGCTCGCTGCGACTTTGCTTATATGGACGCCGATCAAAACCGGGGTGGGCTTGTCGGGGTTTGAGGTTCCTTGATAATTCCAAAGCTACAATCCACTTCTTTGTTTTCGGTCAGGAAAATTTTATTAATTTCCATTTTTGGAAGTCTCTTCGTCCTCCCACCTCCTTCTGTTCTCATATTGGTATCTCACCATGCCCTCAGAGGGTGTCAACGAGTTTCCCTCTCTCTCACAGTGGCATCTCACACCTATCCCCTCAATGGGTGCCAGCAGGCCTCCCCTCCTGCCTCACATGATCACCTCCGCCCAATACTCCTGCCATCATTCAGCCAATGGGCGCTCAGCAGCGTGGGTGTGGCCAGACTAGCCTCGTTTTAAAAAAATCTTGCTCAAAGAAAAAACAAAATTTTATCTTTTTTCACTTTTCCTTTTCTTTCTTCTCTACGAGTAAACCTCACACCCTAGACTTTTTATCTTTTAACCGAATTACCTGGAATTCGTCAATGAGATTTTCGCCAATTAACAAGTGGGTGGTCAACCAGACGTACCCACACTCCTGGTGCCAACCACTGATCCGATAAAACACTTTCACTGTCATAGCCGAATTTCAACACAAAACAGATGCCTTTTCCAAACGACTTTCTCTTAGATAACAAATCGTTTGGTCCTTTGTTTTGGCAACCCTTGTGTGGTCAACGGACATTTTTGGTTTCTCGGTCAGCGGATGACCTATTTAATTTTTATCTCTCTAGAATTCTGTGGGAGGTCTCAAATGGGCATTGCTGCAACACAGTTAAATGTTTATCTATTTAGAATTCTGTCTCTGAGGTTATTTGGCCAACATTGAATTTCCACCCGCCCCGTAACCTAAATCAGATTAATTCCAGTATCTTCCTTTTTTACCTTCTCGACAATAGGAAATAAAAATTTTACCACTTTTACTTGTCAGAAAAATAACACCGCTTACTGTCCTTTTCGTGATGGCTTCTTATCACCTAATTTTAATTCTCACCTTTCTTTTTTTTCTTTCCTTTTTCTTTTCTCCTTCTAGCAGCCCTAAATGGTGTCACAGAACAGTCTACCCCAGTGAGCAAAATAAAGGGTTTAGTTCGATATTCCAACAACTTGAAGAAGGCCGGAGCGTTCAACGGCCGAAACGTTGTGATAAATATGGCAACAAAGATGAGGACAATAGTCTGAATAATGTAAATAGCGGTCATGTATCTTTTGATACATGACTGACGAGGCAGATTTCTTTCTGCGGTAGACCAGTTGCCATCCAAGACTATAGAACTCGGTCTGTTCCCTTATTAACCTATAGATGGGTGGAGAAGAAGTGGATTCATACCTTTCCCAAGGGTATTAGGAAGTAAGTGAATGTAATGGTTTCGACTGGAATTCGAACTCTGTTCTCCGATTCATCAATCCGAGCCGCTATCCATTACTTTTCAAAAACCATCCGAACTTGACTTAACATGGTCATGTTGATAGCCAACGCAGAAAGGAAATTGCAGAAACTCCTGGTAAAATTACTAACGAAAAGTGCTAATTGTAAAAAGAAAGAAGAAAACAAATATATGGTTGTCAGCCAAAAGAACAAACCAAAATGTGAAATACAATTTGTTGAGAGCAAAATTAAGAAAGTACAAAACTGGAAGTATTTCAACAGACGACGGAAAATACACCTAAATCCGAAGACACACTGGAATGGTGTTTAATGTGGGTAGAGGAAGAGTGACCTCCCCTTGTGGTTGTTTGTCCAAGTGAGAAGAGGCAGGTTGAGAGACACAGAAGAGAAATGAAGATTTCGATTGAGATAAATAGTAATAATGCGAAGGAAGAGATAAATGAAAAACGAGTTTTTAAAGGCAGATTTCCGTTTGTTTTCTATTTTCCAAGAGGCAAAATGAGAAATGAAAAAAGAAAAAGAATTTTTGAAGAGAAAAGCGAGAAAAGAGAGAGAGAGAGAGAGAATCCAAGAATGAATAAAGGAGAAAAATCGGAAATTTAAAGAAAGAATGAATTTGTTAATTAAACGAAAGCGAGAAAGAGAAAGAAGACTAGGACAATAATAGATAGATAGATAGATAGATAGATAGATAGACAATAGATAGATAGATAGATAGATAGATAGATAGGTCGGAAGAGACTGACATAGATAGATAGATAGATAGATAGATAGATAGATAGATAGATAGATAGATAGATAGAGAGGAAGAAGAGATAGATAGATAGATAGATAGATAGATAGATAGATAGATAGGTCGGAAGAGACTGACATAGATAGATAGATAGATAGATAGATAGATAGATAGATAGATAGATAGATAGGTCGGAAGAGACTGATATAGATAGATAGATAGATAGATAGATAGATAGATAGATAGATCACAGACTGAGACAGATAGACTGATAGAATTGAAAAATTACTAACGGAAAGTGCAAATTAGGAAATTTAAAGAAAGAATAAACTCGTTAATTAAATGAAAGCGAGAAAGAGAAAGAAGACTAGGACAACAATAGATAGATAGATAGATCAGAAGAGACTGAGATAGATAGATAGATAGATAGATAGATAGATAGATAGATAGATAGATAGATAGATAGATCAGAAGAGACTGAGATAGATAGATAGATAGATAGATAGATAGATAGATAGATAGATAGATAGATAAAAATTCGATAGACAGAGCATGTGACCAAAGAGGAAATCTTAGAAACAAAATGATCACTTATATTCTGAATCAGAAAGAGAGAGTTAAAATTTCTAGGACACATAATGAGAAAAAAATTGGAGAATTTGACGCTCTCGCAGAACATATCGAAGGTAAGACCTGCTGTTGGCGAAAGCGAGCCAGCTACCTGACAAGCTTACGTCAATGGATTGCCGATTCGAGGAATGGGACGGCAAAAGTAGAAACTTTACAAAGAGATGCAAAGGATGGGAAGTTTCGCACTGCCATGATAGTTCATGTCCTGAAGGGACACGGCATACAGAAAAAGAAGAAATAAGGTAGACAGTGAGAGTCGGAAAACACATTCACGAAAGAAAGGACCTGTGCAACGAACCCGGTAACTGTAGGCGCCCAATTATACACATATTTATTTATGTGCCAAATAATCCACCTCCCTACTAAACAAAAGGCGAAATCCATAGCACGTTTCTTTTGTCATTTATTTCCATCATAATTCCTCCTCTGACAAATGATTCTAAATTCGTTTACCGCCGTTCAGAGTTAACGTAAACCAGTCGGATCGATTTCATTCTACAACCGGAAGGCGAAAGCAGGCGCATATGAGTTAGGAATGCTGCTATTACTCATATCACTAACCATCTTTTGCCGGAATCCATACAATGTTAGCCGGGTGTGTATACAGTACACTTGGCACGGCTCTAAGAGCGTCAAGTCCATTGTTGGTGCCTTGGCGTGACATTGTGATTCGGCCGTCATGATGGACGCTAAATAGATGCCGGATGATCCGTTTCTTTTACTGACTCCAACCAAAGGAACTGGTCATCATTTTCCTGCCAGTTCCCCGTGGCGTAATTCGGCTTTTGTCCCGAAACGCCAACACGAGGCCATAAATCTTGCGAAAACCTCTTAATATGAGCGCAGGGCGGACATTGCTGGTGGTCCTAGCTAATACTGCCAATAACCAGACAAAGGACAAAAGAAATAGAGGAAGATATGGTTGAGGTAGGGGAGAAGGAAGAAAGAAAATCGGATAGAAAGGGGGAGCTTGTTTGATGTGATGGGTTACCTGTGTTGTTATCTGTTGTCTATGCTTTGAAAGAGAGAGAGAGAGAGAGACTGGGATAAGGGAAAGACAGAGATATTGTAACGTATAGGAAATGCCGACTGTCAGTAGAGGAAGAGTGACCTCCCCTTGTGGTTGTTTGTCCAAGTGAGAAGAGGCAGGTTCAGAGACACAGAAGAGAAATGAAGATTTCGATTGAGATAAAGAGTAATGTGAAGGAAGAGATAAATGAAAAACGAGTTTTTAAAGGCAGATTTCCGTTTGTTTTCTATTTTCCAAGAGGCAAAATGAGAAATGAAAAAAGAAAAAGAATTTTTGAAGAGAAAAGCGAGAAAAGAGAGAGAGAGAGAGAGAGAATCCAAGAAGGAATAAAGGGAAAAATCGGAAATTTAAAGAAAGAATGAATTTGTTAATTAAATGAAAGCGAGAAAGAGAAAAAAGACTAGGACAATAGATAGATAGATAGATAGATAGATAGATAGATAGATAGATAGATCGTAACAGACTGAGATACACAGATAGACTGATAGAATTGAAAAATTACTAACGGAAAGTGCAAATTAGGAAATTTAAAGAAAGAATAAACTCGTTAATTAAATGAAAGCGAGAAAGAGAAAGAAGACTAGGACAACAATAGATAGATAGATAGATAGATAGATAGATAGATAGATAGATAGATTGGAAGAGACTGAGATAGATAGATAGATAGATAGATAGATAGATAGATAGATAGATCGGAAGAGACTGAGATAGATAGATAGATAGATAGATAGATAGATAGATAGATAGATAGATCGGAAGAGACTGAGATAGATAGATAGATAGATAGATAGATAGATAGATAGATAGATAGATAGATCGGAAGAGACTGAGATAGATAGATAGATAGATAGATAGATAGATAGATATTTGTAGAGACGGAGATAGATAGATAGATAGATAGATAGATAGATAGATAGATAGATAGATATTTTTAGAGACTGAGATAGATAGATAGATAGATAGATAGATAGATGAGATTAGATACTGAGATAGATAGATAGATAGATAGATAGATAGATAGATCGGAAGAGACTGAGATAGATTGATAGATAGATAGATAGATAGATAGATAGATAGATAGATAGATAGATATTGAATAACGAGTGAATATATAGCCCAAGAAATAGACAGATAGCTTAACGAAACAGATTCGACATTGATCAAGCATTCATGGAAATAAATGGATGATGCCTGTAAGTAAAAATCAGTTTCAGAGTTCTAGAGTGAGAGATGTTACAAAGAAAGGGAACCACTTTGGAAAACGAATAAAGAAAGAAATCGTAGCAAGCGAGAGGAATGAATAGATGAAAAAGTGCATAGAAAAGAAGGCATTGATTCGGTTGTAAGCGTTATCTCCCTTGTTCTCCATTCCCAAAGATATAAATAAATAACATCGCCACGATTAAAGAGAAGAACAAGGCGGGAAGAGTAAGAATAAGGACCTGTTTAGAATCTGACTGATCTTTTCTGCGATTGCTTTTGCGAAAAGTAACCTTCCCCCCCCGTCCAAAATCGGATAAAATTATAAGAAATATTGAGAGAAACGAAGTTTCAAAGAGAGACGCTGAACGGCAATACAACAATATGAAAGCGATCTGAATATAGACGATAGTCCGTTTCAGTGAAGAGAATTACCTCCCTTGTTTTCTATTACTCTGGCATGAACAGAGTCACAGATTAAAAGATAGAATAGGGGAAAGGCATGTAGAGATTCAGAGTTCGGTGCGGACGTTACGAATAGCGCAGAGTTTTGTTCGACAGAAAGAGTTACCTGCCGTATTATTCAAAATCCAGGCGAATGTTTGAACGAGAACGAGAAAGAGAAAAGAGAGAGAAATGGGCGAAAGAGTAATGTTCAATGGTGTGGAAGATCAGCAAGCCCCTCACAAAAGCAGAAGACCGGTTCTCGCTCTACCGTCATGCGTTGTCCCCCACGTTCCCCACTCTGTTCGTACTGTGGCGAACTTTGACAGCCGACCGACTGCAGGCGACATCCTCATCAAAATCGAAAAGATGGCGTGGTGAGCTGAGACGAATCGAGGCGAAAGGCGAGAAAGCAGGCATTCCGGGAAGATTGGTCAGTGTTTGTTGAGTGTCCGCGCTATTGAGTGGGAGATGCAAACCCATTACTTCGCTGAACGCACCCGGCCATTATGCAGAATTGACCATCAACGAGAGAATAGTGCTGTCTGCCAGGGCGCCATTAGTCAATGAATAAGGAATTTACAATGGACTCTCAAAAATACTCCGACGCCATATTTGCATCGGTGCTTAGGCATAATCTAAATTTATATGCTTATAAATAGGAAGGATTTCGTTCCGACCATCTATCCACTGTGTACACACACACACACACACACACACACACAGAGAAAAAAAACACGCACACATAGACATGGATGCATACATACATATATATTTTAAGACATTTTTATGTTTATACATTCTTTTTATAGGTACAAATATTTAAGTAAATGCTCTGTTTATATTAAACAGTATTAAAAATTTACCGGCCTGAATGTCCGAGAAATTTTCACAGAAAATATTCGTCTTCCGACAGGATTCGAACCTGTATCCTATGCAGAACCGGTTGGCCACAGAGGAGCGTTCAATTAGCAAAGTCGAATTTACTGTATTGGACTTCAATTTTCTATGAATCTCTCACATACATTCATATCTGCTCATGGCGTATCAAATGTAAACAAATGACGTCATACATTATGAAATGGACAAAGTACGACAATTATTTTAAGACATTTTTATGTTTATACATTCTTTTTACAGATACAAATATTTATTTATTATAAACACAGAATTTACTTAAATAATTGTATCTATAAAAATAAAAAATGTCTTGAAATAATTGTCGGACTTTCTCCATTTCATGTGTGATACAAAAATATATATATATATATATATATATATATATATATATATATATATATATATATATATATATGAATGTCCGAGAAATTGCACAGAAAATATTCAGGCCGATAAATGTTGTTTAATACTGTCTATTATAAATAGAGCATTTACTTAAATATTTGTATCTATAAAAAATAATGTATAAGCATAAAATGTTTTAAAATAATTGTCAGACTTTGTCCATTTCATAATGTGTGACGTCATTTGTTTACATTTGATACGCCATGAGCAGATATGAATGTACGTGAGAGATTCATGGAAGATTGAAGTTTATAAGCAGTAAATTCAACGATCCCCTGTGGCCGAATCGGTTAAAAGGCACGTCAGGCTATATGACGGTTCCGTATAGGATACAGATTCGAAAATTTCTCGGACATTCAGGCCGGTAAATGTTGTCAATACTGTTTATTATAAAACAGAGCATTTACTTAAATATTTGTATCTATAAACGTAAAATGTCTTAAAATAATTGTCGCACTTTGTCCATTTCATAATATGTTAATTTATTATAAGAGACTATAATAAAAAATATTTTCATGTTTATTATAAGAGATTATAATAAAAAAGCTTTCATGTTTCAATACTATGAATTTACTTCTTCAGTTAAGCAACGTCGAGTCTGGTTAGTACCTAGATGGGTGACCGCTTGAGAATATCAGGCACTGTAAGCTTCCATGTGCGGTGTTGTAATGGATAATTCTCGGAATTTTTAAAGAGCCATATTCTAATTTCATTGGATCCGTTATATTCACTTACGAGCACATACCCTTGGTAAATATGAATCTACCTCTTCTCCCATCCAGCTATGGGTTAATTAGTGAGATTTGTATCATTAGAGTATTATTATCTCGCCAAAAATATTCGTACATTCTAAAATATTTCCTGGCTTTCAATAACCTGCAATTTGTTGATAACCCGTAGAAAACGAATCACTCTATCAATCCATCAATTTCAGTGAAGAGGAGGATATAATGAGTTAGACAACTTCCCTACGCCAGCCATCTTTTTGGGGAGGCGGTATCTCATCGTTAGCAAGGCAAACATCTCACTAAAGAATCTTTTTTCTTAACAAGACATCACACCTTCTTGCTCGTTGTTGATTAGTCAATTCAAGGACCAGCGAAGAGATCTCATCACATCCTGTTTTGCCTATCAGATCCATCGTATTTCAAACATATGATATATTTCCAACTATCTGCCTGACTGTTTATTAGTCAGGCGTTGTTTTTATTTATCTAATTATCTTATTTATCGCTTACCTTAACTTAACCTCCTTTATTCTACACCCACAATATGACACAGACAGTATTGTGACGTGCAGAGTTTGTCTGCTTTTATAATAAAGATTAGTCTTGTCGTAAAATATCCGACATCCTTTTGAGAATATCTTTTCAGGCAAATTCATACAATCATTCAAAATAGTCTGGATTTCTACGAATTTATGTCAATTTCTACGCCACTTCACAAGAAGATTTCGTTCTATTTTAAATTATTCTGAATCTTGCCATAATTTTCATTGTATTGTATTCGAATAAATTAATTTTTCATCGCTCGTGACTATCTGTCCAAAAATTGACATTTTTAGCGTCGTTCTCAAGAAGAGAAAAAACTGATATTTCAATGTTGATTCATGTTCGTTTTTTTGGAAGTTCATGTGAAAGCCGTTTAACTCCGAAATGTTCGAAGACAAAACTTCTATTGTTGAATTAATGTACCAGGACTAATACATATATGTATACAGTTATCTAATGTATACACATACAGTTATCTGATGCGTATATTCATAGAGTTATCTAATGCATACAACTATCTAAAGATTATATGCATACAGTTATCTAATGCATACATATGCAGTTATGTAATGCACACATATACAGTTATCAAATACATACAGTTATCAAATACATACAGTTATCCCATGCATATATGCATAGTTATTTAACTTTTTAATACCATTTTTGAAAGTTTATTAATAGATTTATATAAATAAATATGTAGTTTTCACTCTCTTTATAGATATCAGGAAATTCTTCTCTCTCTCTTTCTAGCACACACACACACACACACACACACACACACATATATATATATATATATATATATATATATATATATATATACATATATATATATATATATATATATCTTAAATTCGTAGAAATCTGTATAAAATCATCAAAGAGGCAATATATAGTGAAGTCATTTGTTATAGGTCATGCAGCATTTATGTGGCAACAACTGAAAATTACACCCATCGTTGTCACAGCTGGACAAGAGTATGTAAGACCCTAGCATAACTAAAACAAATGCGTGCTGCCAAATATGAGAATGAAGCAAGCGATGACGTTACATGGAATCAATTCGCAACCATAATATATATATATATATATATATATATATATATATATATATATATATATATATATATATATATACAAGTATATGATTGGTGTATACGGAATAAATTCCAATATCCAACAATTAGTTGAATTGAGTGAATATAATCATTTATTTAAAATTCTAACATATTTATGTTATAATTTTTAAAAATAAATAATTATATATATATATATATATATATATATATATATATATATATATATATATATATATATGGACACCATATTTTTATTCAAGCATATTTGGTTAGATAATTTTGACGTATTATGTCTATTTATTTTAGTTGTGATCCGTTCAAGTCCACGAATTAATTTCTCTTATTTTTAATAGAAAATTGATTAAGAAAAATTACAAAATTTTCTTTCAAATATTTTTTTATTTTGCCAAGTACTTTCAATATCATCTGTGACCATCTTCACGTGTTGCATATCTATGGATGTGTTATGCGTTGAAAATCATAAGTTACCTCCCTTGCATTGAGGTACAAAAATATTTTGAATTTACGTTTTACACATAAGAAATCCATCGATATCTTCCTACTTCAAGTCTCTCAGATAAACCACCCACCATACTAATTTTATTAACTGATCTCATAATTATAGTTAATCTAAATACTCTATAAATATGGAAACGCTTATCATACAGTCCAAATAAATTCCACATCTGTCCTGGATTTAAAAGATATTATAAATAGACAAAGTTCAAACCATCTCTTACTGATACAAAGTCAAAGTCCGAGGTATACTTTCCCTTTCCCACTGAAGACTCTTTTAGTTATTAGCCTAGTTACTTTGACTTAAGGTTCATAAGAATATCGAAAAATGTCTTCCAGAATCTAAGCAAAGTATTATGTGACAGGAGATAACAGTAAGGATGCTAAAATGTTATATAATATCTGATATCAAATTTCTTATTTTTATTCTATGTGCTTCATCCTTTCAAGATATAGACAATCAAGGCTCTCCACAACTTCCTATCTCGTGTAGCACTGAGCATTGTTCGTCACTTTGATAAGGCTCCTGCCCCCTGTCCTATCATCCATAGGCACAAGCTCGTCAGTTAAATAACTTGCTGCCTTCACCTATCTCTCTTGCCCTTTGTGTATCCCGTGAGGGTTAGTTTTCCAAGCCCTTCTTCCATTATTATGTTTCCAAAGAATTTCAGCTGCCATTTCTGGATTCTGAAAGTGCTTTTTTCGTTGGCATTTTCTTTGATACTTCATAGTGATTTACTGACTCCATACATGGATATTGTAGTATCCTTCTGTAGAACAACATTTCTTCTGCTTCCATTTTCCCCAACCTCATCCGCGGAGAGATTGCCTAGCATTGCTTGTCATATGAGAGAATGGATAACACATAGCAATCCAGCACTCTTTTCTTTGCTTCTAACGAAAGTTTCGAGTTTCTCGGCACCTAGTTTAGCTTTGAGAATGCCTCTTTCGTTAGACCAATATTTATTCGGATCGCAGTGTCTCATTTTCCATCCTCTGTTAAACCACTTCTCAGATACTTAAACTTATGTACTTGCTTAATATTGATATCTCCAATTTCTAACTCGCATCTGAACATACCATAAAACTAGGACCAGGTTCAGTTTGTCTACCAGTGCACGTTTTATGTTTACTGTTCGATCAAGGATGAGATCGACCGGAAAAAATGTTTTAGCTCCCCATCATACCAGTTGGGCAATTTATCAATTCAAATATCAGTTAGTCTACATGAGCAGAACGGGTCAGAGTTTGGAAACAAGGACGTAGGTTCATTAACAAAAAAAAATCGTTCAGCGATAGCTGAATATTTATTAAGCAACCATAAATGTGACCAGTCGCATAACTAAGACATGTTCCCACTACTGAGGTAGGCTCGCTAGGATTTTGGTATGAATTGGCTAGTGTCTATTTATATTAAGTTCTTTCAGTCATCCCTCTGTAAACAGAAGGGATGGTTGTTAGGCTTGAATATAATTAGCAGATGTTATACAATTATTATATAAAATTCGGTCTTTGAATTTATTTTAAACAGTGTGCATATTTCTTGTCCTCGATGAAAGAGGATCGACAAACCGGTTGTTAATTGTTTTTGTATTTCGATATTAGCATTTTGCACTGATGTAACTTTTTTTTTTTTTTACATTTGTTTTGTAATACTTCCTTCTTGTTGTTTTAACATGTCTATTTTCATCGCTATTATTAAATTTTGCGCTGCTGCTACTAGATTACAAATAAAGACAGTTGAACTTAATCCAATTTGTAGTAATTTCGAAAATGGTTAACCGAGAAGACATGCAAAGATCTAAACAGAGAATATTAATTAGATTTTTGCATCTGCAAATAAATACAAGCAGTTTTAATAGGTCCATATATGGAAGCATAACAGAGTCACACATGCAAACGGACACACGCATGCAAAGGACAACGATAAGAAATAAAATTACAATCTGAATACGGCTTTCCATTTAAGCAAGTTTAAACGTTCAGTTAATATAGCAGATCATTACGTACACAGATTCCAAAATATCAATCTATATGGCTGTGAATACCGGGCAATCTCTTCGCCGATGAAGAGGCGACGGGAGGCAAAAGAAATGTGGTTCTAGACAAGGATACTGAATATACTATGAACGAAAAATACTAATACAATAGAATCTTTTTATTTAGAACTAGCAGGCCTCGCCAGCTCGCTATCGCTTCGCAACGTAAGATATATTCACTACTTGAAATCTTTGAAACAAAAATTTTAAATGAACATTTCATTCATAAATTTGGCTTGTTAAAGTTAAGGAAATTTTTACGAAACAGATGCCAACTTGTTGAAGGCCAAGTAAAATGAAAATTTCAAACATTTTTCTGAACAATATAAGACATAATTAAACAGAAATATTTCTGATATGAAAATCAAAACAATCCTCGAATAAAAGAACAGTAATTAAGGACAGTTAATTATTGAAATAAACATTTTAAAATCAAAATGTAAATTAGTTAAACCTGAAAAGTGATATTGCCCAGATGTAGATAATATTTAATACAGATATCGAGCCTATCGCGCGTAAATTGTTGTAAAGCTGAGCTTTTTTTTTTAATTCGTGGGAGAATTGAGCTCCAATTTCGCATCTATTCATATAGATTCCATAATGTAGGCTTTACTTAATTAGCTATTATGTTTCTCTAAATTCTTCAGATGTTGAATGAATGACTAATTCTATTTTCCCATCTTTACATTATATTAATTTTATCTTATAAATTGTCCCCTGCTCTGTCACTCATGAAATAAAAATACTTGTTTGTACGGAAAATAAGGATCTACGTACATCAAATCACCTTTAAATTAAGTGACAGAAAAAGAATTATCGTTAAACTTTTAAAAGGCAAGCTTTAACATTAATGCAATACTTAAATGCAGCGATCAATTTTGAGTTTTTCTGTAGTTTATTGATGCCTATGGCATCTACTTCTCCCTAGCTATTGTGATGATGGCCAAACCAAGAGTCTTTCACATGAGCTAGCTTAAATGCTGCTCTATAGATCGGCATTTAAGCTAGTTTATAATAAAACGTGCACTACAATTTTGGGTACAAAAGGAAAATAAGATTTACTCCCCTTGAACTATGAAAGCAACGATAATGGCTAGTATAATATATTAATATATATATATATATTAACATCGCATAATCTGGAAACCCTGAATATGTGCTCAATGTAAATCGTTCCCTGTGCCTAACTTTTCTAGGGCATTTCAATGAGATGTGAATCAGTGAAATCGAACTAGTGGGAGCGGAAGAGTTTCTTGGATACACACACACAAAACAAACACACATACAATGTACTTTATATATAAGTTTAGGGGGAGACAGTTGACCAGAGGGAATAGAGAACTTTCTGTATGGCTCTCTATTAGATTGAGTCGAAAGTAATTTTCGCCTTTGGGAGACAATTGTCATTAGGGATGTATCATCCTAACAAACTTACTATTACAACACATCAATTTGCCCGATATATATATATATATATATATATATATATATATATATATATATATATATATATATATATGGTGATTTTCTAAGCGTAGCGTAGATGTGGCACAAGGCCGAAAGTAAGTGGAACGCAGTGAGGATGATGGAACTCACTATTCAAGCCTGATAACAATTACAAAACATCAATGTGCCTGATGAAGCCATCAGATGTCTCGCCACACTGATGACCTGTGTTATACAGCGAAACACTCTGTCTGCGGATGACTATATATATATATATATATATATAAAGAGAGAGGGAGAGAGAGAGAGAGAAAGAGAGAGAGAGATGAATAAATATGGTTTAAAGGTGTGCTATATTCATGGAATCAAGTGCTCAATATCAGAGATACAGCGCATGTAAATATAAAAGTCAACACACAGAGGCGACAGGCTGCTTCATGCTAGGCGGCCTGACGATTGCGTCAAGCATGAAACAGCCTGTCGCCTCTGACTGATGACTTCAATGTTCACTTTTACATATATATATATATATATATATATATATATATATATTGACTTCAATGTTCACTCTTGTACACACACACATATATATATATATAATGTTCACTTTTGTATATATATATATATATATATATATATATAGACTTCAATGTTCACTTTTTACATATATATATAGAGAGAGAGACTTCAATGCTCACTTTTGTGTATATATATATATATATTTATATATATATATATATATATATATATATATATATATATATATATATATATATATATATATATGAATGAGATACAATTTAAAATTTTATGGAATTTGAGGAGCGCGCAGGCTACTTCCAAGGAGATATTACGAATTAGGTTTTGGTTCAGGACCTTTTGTTTGATCAAATTCCTTTAAATCACATGTATTTCCTTGGTTCTAATTGTATTGTTATTCTTTTTCTTTGTAATCATTTCACCCCAAGCAAGACGATAATGACACTAGGATGCAGTAACCTGCACACGCGTGTGTGTGTGTGTGTGTGTGTGTGTGTGTGTGTGTGTGTGTGTGTGTGTGTGTGTGTTCATAGAGAAAGGCACAACCTGGTAAAAGTTTAATCTAAAATAATGCTTTTCAAATTTTGGACAAATATTCTTATTTTTTAAGTTTTGAGCGCGCAATTGTTACTTGCAATCATATTAGCTATCAGTATCAAACAAGTTACCTGAATTTATTTTTATTTTATTTCATCTTCCGACTGAACTCTGAATCTCCCCATCTTTTTTATTTTTTTATTTTTTTTTTCGTGCGTTTACTAATTATAACATATTAGGGTATAAGGCGAAATGGCTAAAGGAAGGTTTTATATGTCGACTTCATTTTTTTTTTTTTTTTATCCCGGCTTCTCTTTTAACCTCTTTGCTGGGATCAATGTCAGGTCCCCCCCCCCACGTTCGGAGCAAATCTATCGAGCAGGTGCACAAGAAGGAACGGAAAACAATTTATTCCTAGACGGTATGATAGGCTGACTTGCTTTTTCGGGAAATAAAATGTCTCCCTTTCTGTCAGTCTCTTACTCACCCTCTCCCTCACTATCTCTCTATCTCTCTCTCTCTTTTATTTTTTTTCTCAATCCTTCTCCAACGCCACCACTAAATCCACCCACTTCTCTGCACGAAGTCAAGCTCCATTTTGAGATTAAATATATCTACACCAACTGCTGAACATCCGGCAGTCTTGGGCTATTTCGAGTCACTTTGCCGGAAATCGCGTTCGTAGTTCGTGTCTTGCAAAAGCACCTCATGCGTTTTTCTCTCGAAGAGGAAGACGTCGATGTTTTTTTTGTTTTTTTTTACATAAGCTGAAAATATTTTCTCTCTCTTTTTTTTTTTTTTTTTTTTTTTTTTTTTGCACCTTGTGCCACAGAATGTAAACAATGCTAGCCTTTGGTGCCAATAAAAGTCGAGCATTTGAATAAACATCATTTTTGTCTTTTTCACTTGAGATCATATCAAGTCATAAAAACAAATTTAACATAGACACAATCACGCTCAAAATAACAGATACATATATTTAAGTTTGCATGCCTTCGTGAAGTTCCTGAGACGATCGGGCGCCTGACAGTGAGTTACGTTAATAAGTTATTCTAGCCGATTATCGCAATGTGTTGAGTTCCAACATTTCTGGATGTTCTAAATTCTTGTCCTTGTACCTTATTTATGTTAGACTGTGCAAATACAGATGGTCCAACTTAATAAATATTTATAATCCATACTGAGAGACATTTTATAGACCAAATATTAAAGACACCAATATATTGAATATTTTTTAGCCCTGTTTTTATGTTTATAAGTGCAACCGGGTTCCAAAGCAGTTCTGACTATAGCGATCAACTATTAAAAAATAGAAAAAAAAAACTTGTTAAAAACAAAGAAAATTATATTGAACTGTTACGTAATATTGGTTCTCTTATATGACTTTAAATGATGAAAAATCTCCTCACGGATGAAGAAGAAACTTGAAGCAACAGAAATGTGGTTCTACAGAAGGATGCTGAGAATAACATTTACTGAACATGCGAACAAAGATGAAGTTTTGATGGAAATGGGAATAAAAAGGATCCATACTTGAAATCAGAGAGAGACAGCTGAATTGTCTAGGTCGTTTAATGAGGAAAGTGGGCTTGGAAAATTTGTTTCTCACAGGACAAACTGGAGGCAAGAGGAGCAAGGGAATACAAAGAGTAAATTATCTAGAGAACTTGAGTAAATGGATGGCGGAACAACATTTAGGAGAGATAAAAAAAGACAAGAGTCATTAAGAGCTACAAAGCACAGGAAATTGTGGAAAGCCATGCACGTTGGCTTCCTGAATAGACACTGCATGAAGAAGAAGAAGAAGAAGAAGAAGAAGAAGAAGAAGAAGAAGAAGAAGAAGAAGAAGACAGATAAAATGCTTTGTAACGCCGTTCCTCTTGCCTGAGTGAATGTCACTGAGTTCTCACAGTTATGGCCAAGTTTTGAGAAATGCTGAAAACGTAATTTGAAATCATTTGACAGTTGGATCATTTTAATAAGTTTTATAATTGTATCGTTTTAAAGTATATTACGGAAGAGATTGAAGCACAGCTCTTCGCCAATATTCTATATTTTTGACCTTGGATTAAACATCTAATATTAACAGAATAAAATAATATTTTCGATGTCCAATTCCTGAAAGTAATTTTGTTATATTATATAGGTCATATTTACCTTTCATCAGCCTGGCCGATGCTAACCTCCAGGAAAGTAACCGATTGCGTATTCTTGGTCTCACGCTTCCACTGACACGAAGTGGAAAGATTATATTGAATCAATTGCTAGGTCTGCTGCTCAGAAAGTTGGTCCACTGTGCCGTACCAGACAATTCTTCTTGCCAGAATACATCTTGCAGATTTATAAATCTACCATTCATCCATGCACTGAATATTGCAGCCTTATCCGGTATGTTTCTCCTACTACATATCTCAGGAGGCTCGACAAAATCAAAAGAAGGGTAAGTAACGATATCTGTCCTGACCTGACATCTCGACTTCAGTCACTTTCTAACCACCATGACGTGGCTTCACTCTGTCTTTTCTATAAATATGTTTTGGCAGTTGTCCATGGTGGCTTGACTGCATGAATTTAAGCGCACTACTAGATAGGCCGCTAGTTATCACCATATTACTGTTGATCTATCAAGACGTAACCTTAAGTTCTATTCTAATAATATCTTTTCTCGTACGTCCCGCCTTTGAAACTCTCTTCCAGTTTCTTGCTTCCCTGTTACCTACAATCTTCAAAGATTTAAATGCAATGTCAATCGCCATCTTTTGTTTTCCTAAATCCTGTCATTTCCCCTCAATGAAGTCTTCTTATTCTCCTTTCTTGTCAGTAACACTCACATATTCGGTCCATGGTATTCTCAGCATCCTTCTGTAGAAACACATTTCTATTGCTTCACTGATGCTGTTAACAAAACTCATCTTGCAAGCGATTGCTAGTTGGTTAAATCATCAACGGTATTTTCAAATACACACACACTCACACATACATGCATATATATATATATATTTAATCACCGATCTATGAAAATGTTTGTATATAAGCAGTTTCTTCTCTTGAACTTCATCTTCTTTTTCGCGCTTTTCGCCCGTGGAACTCGCTTCCGGCTCCATGCTTTCTAGCCATCATTAATCTGCTAAAATTCAAATGCAATATCAATCGCTATATACTCTCCTCCTGATAACTCTCTTCTCTTTCCGCTCCTCATTATTTAAATTTCATCAGATTTTTTAGGAAATGACTTATGTAAGAGAAACATCATGGACTTTGAGATTTGTATTATTTTTTCTTCATTGGTCAATTAGACCTCACGTTTTTTGGGTCTTGTGGTATTAGAGAGAGAGAGAAACAGAGAGAGAGAGAGAGAGAGAGAGTCTGCGTACTCTGGTAGCCAATCTTATGTATTTGGGAAATGTCCGTATGTTTAATTCTTGAAGCTGTTAGTGGAAGGATGACGTCCTTGTGTGTGTGTGTGTGCGCTCACGCGCGCGCGCATCATATTGCTAGTTGGTCTTGCGCGAAGTGACTGTGTCAGTACGTGTGTTTAGTAGGGGAGGTGTGAGCTGAGATGGAATGAAAAACGTAGGGTTTTCATCTTACTCAAGTATCGTGATCTTATATTCTTAAGGTATGGGCTTTATGAAAGTTGTTCACATGAAGTGTGTATGACGTGTGTTTATCGGTGCGAAGACATCTATTAATATTCCTTCTAAATATTTTCTTCATAGTAAAGCATGTTCTATTCTTATTAGTATGAAATTTTCTTAAATTATAATCTGCTTTATTTCTGTTTGTCAGGAGAGTGTTCACTGGTTTCTCTACACGGAGGTCTTGCTTGTGTTCGTAGATGCTGTCTTTTAGATTTCTGGAAGATTCTCCTATATAGCTCATATAGCATTGCAGGTATTTCATATAATTTATCCGACATCTAATGCGGTGTTTGGTTATATGTTTCCTGCTAAGGGATCCTCTTGATACTAATTTTAGAAAGGGCTAGGTATTTCTCCAAATTTGTTAATAGAGAGGGTAAGATTATATCTTTTGTGTGTTTGATGTTGGCGAAGTCTACTTTTGTGGCCTTGTGGATTTTGTAGGGTCATTCCCTACAACTGAGGATAAAATGATGGGTGTAGTGAAGAAGTCTAAACATTTATGTTCTCCATCTAGATACTCTCGGTTGCATATTCTAAGACCTCCGAGGTAGAAACTAATCCTGATTTTAAATATATATGATGTCATCCGCATACAGTTTTGCTTCGCTGTATCCCAGCTCATCAATGTGCCTAAACATCCGAATGCTTTAAGCCGGGATGGAAACCCGACCGATTTGACATCAGTCGGAGTTCCTACCCCTGAGCTATCAGAGCACGGGAGAGGTAAAGGGAAATTCTAGCTTATTATTTTTACGAATGTAAAGAAATGCCAGAGAGCCATTGTGTCCGATTCATTTAATGAAGAACGTTGCGTTAGTGAAGACGGCTACTGTTTTAGAATTACCCTATCTCTCAACAGTGCTCAACCGAAATTTTCGAGAGCATAATAAGGTAATCCACATACAGTTAGTAAGTCTAAAAAATTAATGTTTTAAAAATCAGTTATTTTGCACAGTAATTTTTATGTCTAAATATTATCTTCTCCCGTGACAATGCACAATAAGTTTGTTAAATTCAACCGACAATATTTATTTATTTATATTTTATATACGTTTTAACACTTATCGAAATTATGAATAAACTGTCCAAAGTACATGTTCTTTTCTGTTTTTTTTCTCTCCATGTAATTTGGGCCATCCCAGTCATTGTCAAGAACTGGGTATTGTCAGTATTGTAAACAATATTTTCCGACCTACTCTTGCCATTTTTAGATCGCTGGAAGTGAAATTGGAATCAATTCAAAGTGGCGTTATATGTAACGGTTAAAATTAAAAGTATTTATCCAATATTAATACATATGTTTTCTTCAGAATGTGTGTTAAGTATATCATACGCATATTAAACATTTTATACACATTTCAAAATGCAATCTCCCGAGAAGACATATTTTATTTAACGTTGTTTCTTTGTTTTGTATAATAACGGTTTCTAGAAATTTGGGTCTATCTTTGCATTGTATAAGATTTTGAGATTCTCTTCCAGAATGCATCTAAAGTTAATAATTATTTTTGCTTTCTTCAAATGGTATTATCAATATGTGCACGAACTGAACTTCTTGATCATTCCCATTTCAACAAGAGACAAGACAAGCTAAGAAACTCGTCACATGAAAAGAAATTTCCACTTTGTCATAGATTTTCCTAAAATTGTTGCTAATATACAATGCTATATTAACATCTCGTTTTCCCATAGATAGATACAGTTGAACCACGGTTCACGAATTTAATTCATTCTTGAAAGCCGTTCGTAATCCGAAATGTTCGTAAACCGTAGCTTTTTTTCTTAGTAGGAATCAATGTAGAGAAAAAAAACCTCACAGTACATTAGAATTGGAAAAGAAAAGCACGCCACTACACGCGAATGTATACAACACGGCAGGCGATTCAGAAATTATTCCGTTCATGTTAACGCAGATCGGCTATGTTGTTCGCGAACCGAAAATTTGTTCGATAACCGAAGCATTTTCATCTCGAATTTTCTGTTCGAAAACCGATTTGTTCGACATGTAAGACGTTCGAGAACCGAGGTTCCTCTGCATATATCCGCATATGTAATATATACGCGCATATATCTTCATAGAAAGAGGCAATAAAACTGTATCCATTGGAAAGAAAACGGCTTCATGAAAGACTAGCTTGTCCAACATCGGATGATTGAAGAAGTCAACAAATTTTATATATATATATATATATATATATATATGTGTGTGTGTGTGTGTGTGTGTGTGTGTGTGTGTGTGTGTGTGTGTGTGTGTGAACATCTATATTCCCGTTTTCCTTTTATGCCAATTCATCTTTTACGCTTCAGGTGTCATTACTTAGTCATAGTTTGCTGTCCACTTGCTATTTCTTCCGATTCACCGTATCAAAAGGCCTGTATATATATATTTTAGGTGTGTGTGGGGCGATACTTCCATGATTGATGTATTCGATCGCGATATTGTTCTCAGACGGCTACGATTCTACATGAACGCCTTCAAATGCGTAGAAAGAACCCGATACACGACTATGCCAAGCGAAACATTGAACAAACGAACTACGAAAAATGGTTACATTTGGAGGAGGCAGATTCTGTTGCATCTGCTCCCACAAACTCTGACTTGGTGACTTCTGATTGTAACCCTTTCTGTTGCATTTTTTTTTTTCAGTAAGATCCTGGTTTTCTAAATCAAAACTGTATTGTCTGTCAATTCTGATTCGAAACCGTCTTCATTCTTCTGCTAATAATTTTATGATATTTTAAGTTGAATCGTAAATATTTTCCGTTTTTGCTTGTCAACTTTATTAATCAAAGATAATTGACATTTCATTCAGTTATCTATTCATCATCATTGGCTATAACTTGTAGATAGGAACAATGTTACTTTTTTTGTTACTTTCGAGCAAAGTCCACGGGTTTTGAGGCGAAAACTTTTTAGACTAACTCTTAAATCTGGTTTGCATTAGTGAAAGTTTTTTTTTTCCATATCAAAACGTTTTACAGCCATCGAATAAATGTAATAATATTGCCGATAGGATAGACCAAACCAGTTTCAAACGAACATGTCTTTGTGTCAGTTTATTCATTTCTTTCTTGTTTTTCTTGCTTGTACACGGCTCAGGGTTGACATGGAGGGGAATAACATTTCCCTTTTAATAAACTGTATACGCTTCCACTGCCTTGCAATGTTTGTTAGTGGTTTGGTTTGGTTTATTTTGTTTTACGGCATATCAACCTCAATGGCTTATTTAATGCCGGCAATATTTTTAGGATAGATTCGTATGAATAGAATGTATATTATTTGCTTTAGATTGGTTTTGTTTATTTTGTTTTACGGCATATCTATCTCAATGGGTTATTTAATGCCGACAAAATTTTTTATTGCTGGTAATATTTTGTTTTGTAAAAAATCTGTTTCTGGTAATATTTTTCCTTCAAAATTGTATTGCTCGTAATATTTTTTTTCAAAAAAGTATTGCTGGTAATAGTTGACTATTTGCCCATAGCTGGGACCCTAACAGATGCTACCACCCTGGATCAGGGTGGACCTGCAAACACCAGCAATTAAGAGGTGGTTCCACACTCCTCAAAACATCCTGATCAGAGGTCTTGCTGCTGGATGTAGTTTATTGTCTCACCCAGAACACGGATTTAGCTTAACGTCTTACCCAGAACGAGTATCTTGGTGGACTCTGTACGTATGACAAGTCGTTAGGCTATGATCAATTCATTACAATTGGTTCCCAAAAACAGAAATTACTTATGACAATTATCAAACAGCTCTTTGTTAATTTTTGAATAAAATTTCACAGGTTTTGATGCTAAAAAATAATTTCGACGAAATCTTGAATCTGACTTTCCTTAGAAAAGGTTTTTTCCCATTAAAACGTTTTGCATCGATCGATAAAGCATTTCCAGTTGATGAGGTTTTCCGACATTTTGGAAAGCATCTTATAGATTTTGGAATGTCAGGTAACAAGGACTTGCACACTCCCAATTAACTATTAAGAGTTTCAAAGAACAAAAAATATCGGAGGCATGACCACCCAACAACAACAACAACAAAAGGGACATATTAAAATCAATAATCAGGAAAGAAAAAAAAGCTAATCATGGCTGATAGAGTAGAACAGACCAAGGGCATTTTGACGTGTTCCGCTAGACCAATTACGACTGAGTAGTGAGTTCGATCCTCACTGTGTGCTCTAGACTTTCGGTATTGCACCACATCAAAGCTACGCTTAGAAAATAATTTTGAGAGTAAGCATTAGGTCTTATCCGCGCGCTAAGCTCTTAGTGCTTGTCGAACTCTCTGCCTTCGAGCAGAGAAGAAACTAAACCCCATTATTACGGGGTCTACAGGGAATATATGCCCGGGACTACAGGCTCGTAAAAACCCCGCGTTAAACCGGCTTTGTATCACATCGCGCGCCGTGGGGAGCTCGGGTAAATACCGAGTAGAATAGACCAAACGAATCCAATAGTCCCTGTTAATTTTCCTGTGAACAGCCTTGCTCATGAAGGAGAATAAAATGTTTCATTTAATCCACTGCGTACGTTGCCATTGCCGTGCAAAAACTAACGTTTGTTAGAATTTATTTTTAACCGCCGCGCATATTATTGCTAAATACTTTAAAATTGTTTTACAAAATTGGAAATTTTTATAGCTCAACCTAACACTAAGACGATGGCCAAAATCGATAAATAGTAATGACAATTTAAGTGACTCTTCAAGCAGTAACTAGTCTCCCAAATTATGACTGTGAATTCAACCGACACTGTGTCAAAGGCTTTCGATAATTGTGATAAGTTTAATAAACAATCATTTATCCCTTTCTTAATAGTTAGTCTGTGCGTTTCGATAAATTCAAATTGGCAGCTGACCTAAAAAATTATCTACATTCTGTTGTTAACAGGGACAAGGAATGGCATCTCAATTTTAACGCCTTTTCTTTTAATCGTCTGAGAGAACAGTTTTTATCTTCCACCAACATGGCTGATGCTAACCTCTAGGAGAGTGACTCATTGCACTTTCTCGAACTAAGTTTTTTTTCCGATGACATGAAATGAAAAGATTATATTGAATCAATTGCTAGGTCTGCTGCAAGGATGGTTGGTTCCCTGTTTCGTGCTAGACAGTTTTTCTCGATAGGATCTATCTTACATATTTATTCGTCCTTGCTTGTTGGCACGTGGCCGAGTGGTTAGAACGTTCGCATTCTGACCAAGAGACCCGGGGATCGAATCTCACCATAGTCGATTTGTCAGGAAGGAGACTTCCTGAGATTATCGGAGGGGTCGGTTCCAGCTCGAAGCCACAAGTCTGGCCTTGTTCAAATTGTTAATAACACGCTTAACAATCTCTTTCCCAGAAACCGTAACTAAGATCTGCTCAGTATAGTTGCAGTATAAACAACAGTTGGACTCTGTGGGTGTTCAATAAAAACAAATGCGCCTGAGCAAACGTCTGAAATAGGGATTGGCTAGACGCCCTAGCAGACGGGTATCTTTGAATAAAAAATGATTATGTTGTAAAACATGTACTATATCTTTTTAAATAAAGTTTTTGTTATATTCCGTGCTAATAGCAATATATGATGGACAAACACGGTGGATAAATAGTAACAGGTTTATTGTAGAAACCAGTACAACAAGCAAGGAAGTAATAGCTATACGCACGGTCGACGCAAGTCAGTACATTTATGTGCGTGCTGCTATCGGAAGGTCGCTAGTTCTCGCAGATCCCAGCTTGACGCTATTTAGTAACTGACCCACGCAGTCACGTTTGGCACAAGGCCGAATTTAATGTGGGGTTCCCGAGCCTGGAGGCTCGGCCAAAAAATCCCCGTGGACCCCGCATAAACGGGATCGGGTCTGTCTACCTCTCCGGACGAAACTCTGCTCTTCGGCATAGCCTCGTCCGGGTTCCTCTCGGAAGGCAGAGAGTTCGACTAGCGCAGCTGGGAAAGGTCCCAGCTCGACTCTCCTGTCCGGTGGAACGGATACTTATATATGGTTAGCATGGGGGTGGCAGATTATTCAATCACATCACTTTTGTTGGCTGTTCAGAATGTTTCTGATTTCGATTTTTTAGAATTTAGAATTTCAAATAGACGGGTCAATACGATTATTTTGGGGTTTTATAAATTCACCAAGGACATTATTATTCCAACCACTCCTTTTCTTAAATACTCAGGAATTTTCCTGTCACCTTTCAAATCAGTCTTACGGTTAAATCGCTCTGAAACATCATTCATGTTTGATCACCGGATTTAAGTAGTTTCAGGCCCGGTTAATGCCTAGATAGCGGACTGATCGGGGATACTGGGTTCTGTACATTAAAACCAGGTAAAAAAGCCGATCGGCCTCTTCCCTTTAATGGAATTTACGGCACTAAAAAAAGGAGAAAAGGGGCAAAAAAACTTTTAATTTAGGCCGTGAGCATTGTAAGTCAAAGCGTTTCATTTTATTTTTTGATAAAAGAGGTGGTCGAATTATGTTATTCTGGGTGACTTTTTTTTCTCAAAAGTTAAAAAAAATTAGACTTCGCAGTCCGTTTATTTGAAAGTTAAACATGGATATTTACTAATTTTGGCGTCATCTGACGCATAACCAAATAAAGAGAAATGGTATTTAGGAAATTGAAATATCTTAATCTTTCGAGTAAAGACCTGATCCCTACCTTAATAATTAACATTCGAAATTCTTGATTTTTCCTGAGTGACAGCAGCAACTATCGATATCAAGAATTGATAGGAATTGAAAACGTGGTGAACATTAACTGGAGAGTACTAAATTAAGAAATGGGCAAAATATGGCTGGACGTCAGCAGTGGAATGAGAACAATCTACCCTCCAAGATTAAATAATTGCTTCAGTTTGAAATTCCCGCATCGACAAACACTTGATGAAGACCGCAGAACAGAACGGTTGAAGTGTTGTGATAAAAACAACAAACATTAGAAAAATAGTTGACGTTTAAATAATATAAACTCCCTGTTAATGTTGTTCTTTCATTAAAGTCCTATCTGGTTTATACTGGTATAATTCATTTACATAGCCGTACATGAGTCATTTGCACAGTTCTTCCGATATGACACTCGTATTCGCTTTCAAATGTTTTTTATTTTATTTTTATTTCTACTTTTTTATATTTTTATTTGTTTATTTTTATTTATTTATTTATTTTTTTTACTTTTCTTTTATTTTACATTCTTTTATCTGTCTATATTTCTGAGATGAGGTATTATGTACACTATTTGCATTATTTGGACTATTCTCCTCATCTTTGTGGTCATATTTCTGACAACGTTTCGAAGAAGGCCGGAGCGTACAACGGTCGAAAAGTTGTAATAAATATGGCGACAAAGATTAGGACAATTGTTCGAATAATGTAAATATTGTACTTTCTTTTAATTTATAATTTTTCATTTTCTTAATTTTGATGTTCTAACATTTATATTTTATTTTTTTATTTTTTTTTCAATTTTTTTTACCTTTGAACCAGCTTGCTGCATTTCTCCTTAACACTTTTACGCTTTTATGAACAAATTTGCTTTTTTGATATATGTCTATTTTTACTGGGACCTGGTAGTTTTAATGGTGAGATTAACCATTTCCTGATAAGGAAACAGTTGGCTTTCATTGCCGGAACAGTTAGCGTTCCTAAAAATGTTGATATTTTTGTTTATTTGTTTACGATCAGTCTTTGGCCAAATATGAATATCAATATAATCAGCATAGTTCCGCCATCATCGTCAGTCCATTGCCCTTGGAAGGAGAAAAAAAAAAGGAACACTTCTTTCTATTCATAGGTAAAGGCTTGGAATATATTCTAGCGATATAAAAGAAGATTGTCTCTTTTTCAATTAGTCACGTGGGTCACGTGACGGCCGGTAAGTAATGTCAGAGGATAGAGTGACGAAGAACAGTCGCGATATAGAGGCTGGAGAAGAAAGGCGTCCCTATCTCACGGCGGTAAACCTGACGGGAAAACCCACATTGCCTCACCAGTTTCATAGGGAAACCGCCGTAACTCCAGTTTTCCCTGCGTAGAATATTGCAAATAAGTTTCTTTCTTTTTTACACGCTGTTTGTTGTTGCCTATATGTTATAATTTCTCAGCGTGGAACACGTGTATATATGTATATATAATTTTGTGCATGTTTTAGTAGTATAAATGTCTCTCTGAGAATAAAACATGTTTGCCATTCCTTTTTCTTTCAGCCATTTCGTTCCGTCCGTGAATTATGGTATTATTATATCGGGCATATGATAATACTCATAATGGGGGAAATATAATAGGATAATAAAATATTCTACCAAAGCTCCGTCGTATCGTATTGGTCACCACGACGCGATATTATCACCTATTATTAGTAAGGAATGTTTAAAGGATCAAGGTCTATATCTTCATATCTATATCTTTACCTCTGTGTATGTACACGACCAAAACATAATCTAGGAAGAGATTAAATCGATCGAGACTCTGATTTGTCCCTTGACGCACACCTGACAATATTTGAAATGATTTCACTGCAGATGATTTGACAGCAAGTCCCCGCAATACTTCAGCGCCTTTCTACCTATGCTAGCACAACCAAGTTTGCGAAAGGAACGAATTGTTCTACTTCCCCCACCTACGGGTTAAATATTAGAAATTTTATATGGAAAAATAATTGCTATTTCCTAAAAATTGTTAATGCAATATCCAATCGCAAAAAATATTCTTACACCCAAAAATGTATGTTTTGGGATTAAATAACACACGAAGGATCGTATACTCTGTTTGCAAAACTGTTTGAGACTGTTCTAAGTGCGCCGATAATGATGAGTAATTTTTCTTCTTACGAATATTTCAGAAAAAAAGTTTGTCTTTGTTATTTTTTAATTCGTTAACCCTCCATTTCAGTTTCTGGAAACAACATGTCAATGACAAAGAGCTTATTATCTAGATATTTTTTAATCAAAACACAATAAATATTTAAGCAATGACTAGTTAGGCGAACAAGGGTGTGTTGGAGTCATCTTAACCTGAAGGTCTAATCCAAACTCTGACTTCCGTCGTATAATACACGGCAAAAGATTTGAAACAAAACATTATATAGAGGGAAATACAATGTCTCTGTGTCCGCGGTGTTGGCATAGTTGTCAAACATTGAAACTTGAACAGTGAGTTATTGTTTAAAAAGAAAACACTTCTGGGTTCAGCTGTTCAAATAATTGCGTTTAGCACAAACCAGACGCCGTCCGAGAAATATAAAAAGAATAAAGGATATTGCGATACAGATTGATCACTTGCATTGTTCACACTCAATGAACATGATAGCCAGAAATAAAGAAGAGATATGAAATAACTTAGACATGACCATGCCAACGGTCAAAGTGGTGAAGTTGAAAAGAAAAGAAACATAAATGAACATAATATGGACTTCTTGATGAAATGAGAAATCTTATGTTGAGTGTCATATATCCCTTTATTAATTAAATATATTTGTAGCGTTATGGTAACGGTTATAGACGGCATAAAATCGTTTTTCCCTTACAAGCTATGGAGCAAATAACAAGGTAGACTAGGCACTATAGCCTTGAGTGGAAGCCAGTCCAGAAGAACCAGTTTGGATTCGAAAACCGTGAAGAAGGCAAGGGTAGCGTAATCTACTATATTTTTCAAGAAGTCAAAGCAATTCACAGAGAATAAGGACAAGCAATGTGTGGAGAGCCATGACCGACTACCTTCTACTGAGAGATGGCATTTAAAAAGTATTAGGTTTAGAGAGATAGATAGATAGTATCAGGTTTAGATAGATAGATAGAAGAAGCTAGCTAGCGAGACAGATAGATAGATAGATAGATAGATAGATAGATAGATAGATAGATAGATAGAAGAAGCTAGCGAGATAGATAGATAGATAGATAGATAGATAGATAGATAGATAGAAGAAGCTAGCGAGATAGATAGATAGATAGATAGATAGATAGATAGATAGATAGATAGATAGATAGAAGAAGCTAGCTAGCTAGGTAGCGAGATAGATAGATAGATAGATAGATAGATAGATAGATAGATAGATAGATAACGTAGGATGTGTTAAAATATCAAGAGAAATTTTCAAGATACTGTTCGGACTTGAATGGGTTAGATAAGAATAGATAGATAGATAGATAGATAGATAGATAGATAGATAGATAGATAAACAACAACGCAGACATATTAACAGGTATGAGATGCGTGTCAGCACGAAAATTATAATCGGCAAACCATATTCAAATCTAGGCCTAGTCTGTTGCATTGAGTCTCCTCTTGGAAAAGGACTGGATTTATTTCTTCTCTCCACCCACGTTAGGTATGCGTTACATAGCAGGTTAGAATTGTCTCGCTAGTCTTGAGTACTAGACAGTCTAGAAAAAAAAAACAATTCCCAATCCAAAAGTCTTTGGAGAAGGCAACGGGAAACCACATTATTATTTTCTTTCGTCAGAAAGATGAAAAGAAAAAGAACCTGTGAAATGACATGATTCACGACTTCCTGATCATTTTGCCAAAAATAAAATCGATAAAACCACCTCAGACGGCTACGTGCAGATTTCATTTACTTACGAGAGAACAAGCTTATAACGAGGGGATCTTTAATCCAATCCAAAAATAAAATGGAATAAAGATAATACTTTCTAATATGACAACACAGGATTTTGGAAACTGACAATAATTTTAGCTATAACCATTACTTAGATCTGTGTTTCTCATACATTTTAAGCAACGGCACACCTAACAGCAAACTATCACAGCGCACTTAGCAGTTTTTTAAAGGGTATACATTTAAAATTTATGAAATAAAACCATATATCTTTAAAATAATACACGCACAAATACTTAATTTATTTCATTTGTTTCGATTTTATTACGGCATATCAACCTCAATTTAATGGCGACAAGATTTTTATTGCTGCCAAAATTTTTTTCAAAAATGTATTGCTGCCAAAATTTTTTTCAAAAATGTATTGCCAGTAATTTTTTTTCCAGAAATGTATTGCTGATAATTTTTTTTTTTTCAAAAATCTATTGCTGGTATATTTTTAAAAAAAATGTATTGCTGATAAAAAATTCTAAAAAAAGTATTGCTGATATTTAAACCTATTTTTATACTTTCATAATGTTTTGGCCCTTTTTGCGGAGTTAACTATTTGCCCAACGCTGGGACCCTGACAGGTGCTAACACT
>CAHIKZ030000868.1:4852500-4862500 GCA_903632075.3 Acanthosepion pharaonis
TTTATAACATCGGATTTAATATTTACATCATTTATGGTTGTAAATATCAAATCACTCCACAAGATATCAGATACAGTATTTACAACCCTCATAACATCGGATATAATATTTACACCTTTATGACTGTAAAGGTCAAATCACTCCACATGACATCAGATGTAATATTTACATCCTTCATAACATCGGATTTAGTATTTATATCCATTATGGCTGTAAATGTTAAATCACTCCAAATGACATCAGATGAAGTATTTACACCCTTTATAACATCTGATTTAAAATTTACACCTTTTATGACTGTAAAGTTCAAATCAGTCCTCATGACATCAGATGTAATATTTACATCCTTTATAGCATCAAGCGTATGGCCATATTACTTTGAAATACCGGTTTTCTTACGATCAGCGAAGTTAAGCAACGTCAATTCGGGTCATGACCCTACCTTTGATTCTGAAGACTATACACTATAGTAGGGTCAGTTGGGTATCATCTGTGAGAAAATGAGCACTATGACGCAATTCATTCCGCCGGAAATTTGGAAACAGCATGCTGTACTGCTTGGCATTCGCGCCAGAAGGTTCTATACGAATATTTCAGAGTGTTTTGGTGTCAATCTTACGAGAGTGCAGCTGATTCGGAAAGAGTTGGATAATATATCCAGTCAACGTCATGCTGTTTGGAGCGAGCACTAGTGGTGGTGACGTTATGCCCCCATTCATTTTCCCACTGGGCCTCAGACTCAACACGGAAGCCTACGTCAAGTGTCTTGAGGAGGTAGTGCTGCCCTGGTTCAAGTGGGTTGCTACCGGACTCTGCACCATGCCACACAAGCAGGAGAACCCAATCATTGCTGTCTGGCTATTTTTACTCTTTACATCTGGCCACCTAACTCCCCAAACTGCAACCCACTTGATTATTATGTGTGGGGTGCAGTTGAGCGAGAGACCAAAAAAACTCTTTGTAACACCAAAGATAAACTGAAGACAAGGATTATAGCAGCATTCACCAATTTAAACAAGGAGACTGTCCAGAAGAAATGCAGGAGATTCCGAAGTCGACGTGTTTGAAGTTAATAACGATTTTATTGAATAAAGTTACTCTTTAGTATTTCAAGATTTAATATTCGGGCCATTTATAAGATCAAATTTAATATCCAAGCCATTTATAATATCAATTTTAATATGTAGGCCTTTTATAAGATTAAATTTTATATTCAGGTCATTTATAAGATCAGGTTTAATATTCAGGTCATTTATAGGATCAAATTTAATATTGAGGCCATTTATAAGATCAAATTTAATATTGAGGCCATTTATAAGATCAAATTTAATATGTTGGCTTTTTATAAGATCAAATTTGATATTCAGCCCATTTATAAGATCAAATTTAATATGTAGGCATGTGTAACTTCATATATTTAGACATTTATATTTCATATTTAACTTTAGAGTACTGAACTGTTAGGTAATATTAGTCCTGCTGTATGGCAGTGAATACTGGACAATCTTATCGCAGATAAAGAAGACACTTGAGGCAACAGGAATGTAGTTTTGCAGAAGGATGCTGAGAATTCCATAGAATAAACATAAAACAAAGATAAAGTTTCAGAGAAAAGCGAAACAAAAAGGACGTTTGAAATTAGAAAGAAAATGTTGATTATTTAGGGCACATAATGAGGAAAGAAGGCTTAGAGAACTTGACAGCCAGACTACATATTGAAGGCTGGAGGGGCAGAAGAGTGTAGCGTATAACCCATATAAAGGCCATGTGCAAATGGTTGGTACAACAAGGACAGGTGGGACAACAAAAAGACAAAAGTTACTAAGTGCTACAAAGGACAGGAAACTGTGAAGAGCCATGATCGGCCACGCTCTAAAGGACGCGGTAAAGAGAAGAAGAATTCGCTCAGAATGTATATTTAGACCCTTTATTCAATCAAATATAATGTTTAGACCCTTTCTGCCATGAGATTTAAACAGCCGTTTTCTAATGGTAATATTTGTTGTTGGCTAATTAATAGTCGAGGTTATGTTAGTGTGACCTTAGGTCATTGAATGCACGACAAGATAATCATCATCAATAAGACACTTGATTAAACGGTAGAAAAAGAAAATCAATAACTGTTTTCCCCAGACAGCTGTCAAATGATGAAGGAAAACAATTTTCGTTTTAGTAAATGTTTCCATCTCTTTGTTTGCCGGTAATAATTCATGTAAACTTCACGAAGCTGTTAATCGTAAAAATTAAGAACCATCTTCACCAGTTATTATTTTGCTCTTAAAAAAGAGATCTTTTGACATCAAAAGAATTTAAAGAAAACCTACTTAGAATACATCGGAGAACACTTCCACGAAAAAAGAGGACAGCCAAGAAATACCCAGAAATATCGTAAGACCAGAAATATTAAAAATAAAGCGGCAAGGCCAGACGGAATTGTAATAGAGATGCTAGCAGCATTAGATGATTTCGACAATGATGAGATTACAGTCATAATAAAGGAAATCTACAACTGTGGTGATATGCCCGAAGACCAAAGTACAGTGCTGTTCGATAAAAGTGACTCACCTGATTTTTTTTACTAAATGTTCTCTTCTCCGATGAAACAAAAGTTGAGCTAAATTCAAAGGATAAGCGATCTAAAATCCGAAGAAGAAGCTTTGAAAGCTCTTTGAATTTAGCAGGAAGTACTGTCAAGCATCCGTTCGGTATAATGTTCTGGGGGTGCTTTTCTTTTCATGGAACTGGTTTCTTAAAACCTATTGAAAAGACCCTCAGGAGCGAACAGTACAAGAGAATTTTAGAGTCTTGTCTGCTCCCTTCTATTGAAAGGGTGAAAATCGACCCCACCAAGCTCATTTTTATGCAAGATAATGCTCCCTGTCACAAATCAAAATTGATGGAGGTATACTTTGATGAGAAACAGGTGAGTATTATGACATGGTCTCCCCAATCTCCTGACCTCAATCCCATAGAAAACTTATGGAGCATTATAAAGTACAGGCTCTCGAGAAAGCAGTTGAGCAACAAAGAGGATTTGATTGTAAATTTCATGTTCGAATGGAATTCAATGCTTGGAGATGACATTTGCCAGAACCTAATCAAGTAAATGCTAAAAAGGGTTGAAAAGGTTATTCAAAATAAAGGAGGACCCATAGATTATTAAATATTTCGAACTATATTACCTATTATAAATAAATTATACCTCTATTATTCTTTATTTAAAGATCTTTGGTTATGTTCCTATTGACTACTAGTTGCAGGAAATAAGTGAGTCACTTTTTTTTGCATAGAGTTTTCGCCTAAATCTCATTTGTATCCAAAATTATAATTATCAATAGAATGCCTTGAGGTGAGTAATTTTTTTCACTAGGTGGTCGGGAAGGGATCTTTATATTAGTAAGATTAAAAATTAGTTTGACCCCAAAAACAATAGGCGAAAAAATGTTTAAGTAAAAAAAAATCAGGTGAGTCACTTTTATTGAACAGCATTGTATATCTACAGGGGTTGGACAAAATAATTGAAAAACTTGTTAAATTCAAAGAAAATTTATTTAATATGGAGTTGCTCCTCCTTTAGCCTCACAGACAGTTTTAATACGTCTAGGAATGGAATCATACAGCTTCCTGACTTCATCCAGAGGAATTTTCAGACATTCTTTCATTAAAACCTTCTCCAGCTCTTTACGATACGACGGTGGAGGATAGCGGCTCCTAACTTGTTGCTCCAAAATGCACCACAAATGTTCAATATTGATATCTTGAGATTGGGGAGGCCACTCCATGTGTTAACCACTCGAGCGGTATGTATTGGAGCATTATCGTCTTAGAAGATGCAGTCACCATCAGGGAATAAAGTCTTGGCCATTGATTCTACCATGCAGGGCAACTATTGGACTGAGACATTTCCATGATATGGCGACCTAAACTAACACTGTTCCACCTCTATGCTTCACTGTTGGATGAAGGCAGTCAGGGTTGTAAGCTTCTTTGGGCTGCCTCCACACATAAACTCGCCCTGAAGTTAGGAAAAGAGAAAAACTGGACTTGTTTGAGAATATGACTTGCTTCCATTGGTCTGCAGACCAGGCATTGGGATCTCTGCACCACTACAACCTCTTTTGAATGTTGCGAGTGGAAAGAAGAGTTTTTCTCACAGCGGATCTTCCATGATATGCAGCCTTATGGAGCTCACGGTGAACAGTTTTAGTAGAAACTGAACTATTCAGATGGTTATTCAACTCAGCAGTCACTTTGGCCGCATTTGTCCGATGATTTTTTTTTTTTGCCACATTGTGTTTCAATGCACATCAGTCACTGTCAGTAAGTTTGCAAGTCCGGCCCGAATTGCTACGGTTGCTAGAGGTTTTGCCCTGTTTCTCGAATTGCATCAGTGTTCTTGATATGGTATCTCTTGAAAAACCAAACAGTTTAGCAACCTTAGTGATCGAGGCTTCGGCCATGCGAGCTCCAACAATCTGCTCTTTTTCGAACTAGGAGAGGTCACGAATTTAGCTTAAAGTTTACTAAATTCTAAAAATAAATAAGACGAAGACAGTAAATTAGATAAATAAATGTATTTTTTTTATTTTTTCACTCAGGCCGCTGGTCCAAACTGGTCTTAGTTGGCCATAGCTTGTCCAGCTCATAAGCTAGTCATAGCTGGTCTTGGCTTGTCATAGCCAGTCCAAGCTAGTCGTAGCAGTGATAAAACAAGCACAGGGACGTAGCCCTGGGGCAGGTATGTAAGCCAGGTACCTACATTCTTATGTACAGATGTGGCAACCGTCACTTATTCAATGCCCAAAACTTAACAAAAATAATGTTTTATAATTAAAATCTTTATGCTACTATTATGAAGAAATATCGAATAATCTTTATTATTAAATTATATTTAATCCTTTTTGGAACTTTCAAAAGTTTGTTTTTCTTGCGTCATCGGGTGATCATAAATTAATATGGGTATTTTGATCGTTTTATTGCAGTGAAAAACACACTGATTAGGAAATTGTCGGGTTTTCATTCAAATTTCAGGAATTCAATTATTTTAGAAACTTCTTTTTTCTTTTTTTTTTTTAGAAAATCTTAATCCAAATAATTTTTACATCACACATATTTTATTTTATGAATTTTTCTCCCGCTCAATGTCTATACGAGTTAAAAGCAGAACTTCTTCGAAAACTTATATCATTTTTTTTTTTTTTTTTTGGACAAACAGGACCCCCAGTTACCGAAAATCTACTCTAAATCGAAAAATAAAAACTGCAATAAAACTACGACATTATTTGATTATAAATCTTTTAATTGCATTTATGAATAAGATATGTTATAGACATCATTATATTAAAAAAAATGTTAGATGAATAATGCATTTTTACAAGTATTTTTTTTCAAAATTTTAATTAAAGTAATTCATAAAGTTTTAAATCTTTTAAAATTCTGTATTTAATTGTAGCGCTTAGGCGATATTCTTAAGTAAAAACTATATTTACTAATCATAAATGAAAAAGGTTACAATTTAGCGAGGTCAGTATTTTAGAAAAAACATTTGAATATTTTAGTGTTCAAATACGTACGTCCATACACAAAATAGTATTTTACTTATTGGAAATATTCAATTTAATCTATTAGCTTGAAATTTAACTAAAATAAAAGTTTAAAGAAATATTTTTACGTGAAAATATATTTGGGAAGTTTATGAATCTATCTCTTCTCCCAACAGCTATGAGTAAATGACAGGAAAGACTGGGGCTCTATATCCTTTGTTGGCAACCAATGTAGGAGAATGAAAACTCTGAATTCAAGCTAGCCTGGAGAAAGTTGGTATCAGTGCTGTTCCTATAACTCTAATGAGTTACGACGATGAGATGATGAAGATTTAACACAAAATACATGAAAATTCTCTCTTCTCTGTAAACAAATCTTAAAGTACTTGTATGCAAAAGCAGGGAAGAACTGTGTGCATTAAAAAAATATTTCTAAATATTATGCTAATATTGAACAAAGAAGCCACTACAAACAATCAACCAAACATGAGTATAACATATGCTTTTTAGATTATAGCCATGACCCCTCTGGTCATCTTTCTCTTTAAATGTTGTCTTTTCTAAGCTCTCGCTACTGAGCACTGGTGATCTTGCAACGACCGTTGTATTGAATCACACGTTTAAGCCAAACATAGCTCAAATATTGTTTCTGGTTCTCCCACTAACCAAACACAAAGCCTGAATTCTTTTCACCTACTCTACGAAGCCAAAAGCAAAAAAAAAAAAAAAAGAACAAGGTTCGAGTCGATCACGTGTATATGAATCACTGCTTTCTATATTTCATTTATCAAGCTACTTCAGTTAAGATCACGATTTTTGCCAACACTCCCTCGAGACCGGGGACCCTGTTCGTATAAGATGTTCTAGATTTACAATAAACGTGTGCCCTTCTATGAACTGGGATTTCGTTATGTTGATCCAAGTTTACGATTTAATCTCTGAAGCAAATTGAATGTCAGTTTTCGCAAGGAATGTAGAAAAACGACGAACATTATTATAGCGAACAGAAGTGGACAAATTTGAAAGAAACCGCCATAAATGAACGATTTTCAAAACTGCAAGCAACCTAATGAATAGTAAAGGGGGGGTGGCGTTCTATAGGTGAATGATAGGGACATAAATATTTATTCTTATCTTCTGCATTTCGAAATTATAATAGAATTCTACTTTTTAGGCTTTTTAGTTTTCTCTTTTTTCTTTTGGTTTTCTTTGTAAAATTATGAACTGGAGTCTTGGCATTGTCAACATTTTGTTTTTAAATTGAAGAGTTACTGTACCAAACGCAAGAACCGGTATGACACAGTTATTTTCTTCAATTAAGATGTTTATTTCGTGAGGCACGTTTATTGTTTTAAAAATATTATTATATTACGATTATTTTGTCCCACGTTCATTAATTTATGCAAAAGTTCCCCCTGAACGCTTACTTAAACCGACATTTTTATTTTTTAAATTGAATTAGTTCTCCATTATTCCACTAGTATTTTGGACAAACTGTAGCAGAAATGGAATTTTCAAAGTGGATCTAGTAAATTTAAAATGATTTACATAGTGTCGCCTAAAAATTTAAAAATATCTCACGTAATTATTTCAGGCATTATTTAGATGATTATTCTCAGTTTTAATCTCACTCGTTGTGACCGATGTATTAAATGGTCTTTCTAGCATTACAGATGTCCCAGTGTTGATAGCAGACACAGATAGGAAACTACAAGACCTCCTACAGAATATAGTGAAAGAAAGCGAAAACAAAGTAACAGCCCAAAATGCAAATTACGAATTGGCCATACCGAACAATTACAACTATTTAAATATCTGGGAAGAGTTTTAACAGCTAACGAATGTGTGACACTGAAATCCGAAGGTTCGTTGAGATAGTGAAAGATGCCTTCCAAAGGCTAAGCAAAGAAACAGGAAAATTTCGTTAGAAACAAATAAAAGAATAGTGAACTCTTACGTTACATCAGTCCTCCTTTATGACAGTGAATGCTGGACAAAATTCATCACAGATGAAGAAGCGACTTGAAGCAACAGAAATATTGTTCTACAGAAAGATCTTGAGAAGAACCTGATCGGAACATGTGAGAAACAACGAAGTTCTAGAGACAATTTAGATTATGGGATGTTTTCCTTTCTCCACATCGCCGTCAATACATTCTGCGAGTGTAAAATTTTCCAAGCTTTCTTTCTTGATAATGTCCTCTAGAAATTTCAACTATCTATTTCGGATGTAGGATGCACGGTGGAGTAATGGATAGCAGCTCGGATTGAGTAACTGGTAGAATTCCAGTCGAATTCATTATAAATCCTCTTCTCCTCCCAGCTATGGGTAAATAGTAGAACAGACCGGGTTCTATAGCATTGGGTGGCAGCTGGTCAAGGCGAAGGACAACTCTGAATTCAAAACCTGATCCTCCAGGTTAGAGCTTGTGCAGTAGGCTAATAACCTGCTCACTTAAAAACTGGCTTGTTATAGAAATAGCAACGATATCTTGCGATACTATGTTTCTCAAAGAATTTAAAAGAGGCATTATATATATATATATATATATATATATATATATATATATATATGAGGAATCTAAATGAAAAATAATAAAAAAAAAACAAAGAATATTAATCTACAACCCAGTGTGTCTGAAGATTTTAATTTTTAATATTTTTTATTGTTCAATATATATATATATATATATATATATATATATATATATATATATATATATATATAAAGTGTGTTTTTTTTTGTTTCCATTTTCTATAAAACTTCGTAGTTGCTCACATGTTCGGTCCATGGTATATCAGCATGCTTCTGTCGAACTACATTTCTATTGCTTCAAATCTCTTATTACTTTGCTTAGCTTTTAGAAGGCATCTTTCTCTCTCCCAATATACCTTCGGATTTCGGTGTGAGGCATACCGACCTTTGTGAAAACAACTCCCATTTAATTAAATTGTTGAAATTGGCTTGATTTTCGGTCTTGTTTGTTTGTTATTTGCACGTTGGGCAGTTCTTTTTGCTGATAATCATTCTTTCTTCTTACATTTGATACTTAGTCTTTTCTTATCGCTTTCCTTCAAGACCTTATCTGGAAGTTCTTGTTAAGATTTTGGACGATTTAAAGCTAGTTTTTCCCAATGCTGCACATCCACGTACAATATATTTAGATTATCCTAGAGATTATCTTTAAAACTTTCCTAGGCTTATGCTGTGAATTTTTCCTGTTTTACATTCCCCGTAGAGAAATTATTTTGGAATCCTGTTATTCACAGTTCTCACAACGTTTCCTTCCCAATCGCATCAGCTTCAGACTTTTTTACTGTTTGAATTCTGTTGCATTTAGATTTTAGGGGGACAAAACTGTCAGGAATCAAAGACTACCATTGAATGTTAAGGATACACACCAGGCATTGTTGCTGGAATCGCTCAAGCCAATTTTATATGTCTGCGGTTTTTTACTCTTATTTCAGAAGAGTGCAGCAGGGGAGATAAGACACAGACTGTATGAACACTTACTTTCATCTTGATGGTAATGTCCCTTGCTAACCAAACTCTACTTTGCAATTTACCTAAAGTAACACTTGCTGTTTGAATGCGTGGAAAAATATCTGCATTCATGACGCTGTCCATTGATATATATATATATATATATATATATATATATATATATATATATATATATATATATATATATATATATATATGATAGATAGATTTAAAGTAAAAACACTCACACCAGTCGAAAGAAAGTCTGTCATGGATGACGTAAATGAATGGACAGAGAAAGAGATGTCTCTAGCATCTTTGTTGGTATAACTTTTATAATTTTTTTTTCTTCTCCCTGTCCATTCATTCACGTCATCCATGACAGATTTTTATTTTTTTCTCTCTCTTCATAACTTGTGTTCCCCGTTAACTGTTCTGATGAGAGGGGACGAAACCGGTCGACTGGTGTGTGTGTGTTTTTATTTTAAATATATCATGGCCTATAATAAAAAAAATTCTTGCTTTTTATGCCATAATACGTTTTTGTACTGTTTCAAACACACACACACACACACATATATATATATATATATAGATAGATAGATAGATAGATAGATAGATAGATAGATAGATAGATAGATAGATAGATATAGATATATATATAGATATATATATATAGATATATGCATACATACATTTCAATAGACGAAGATAGATAGATAGATAGATAGATAGATAGATAGATAGATAGATTTGAACAAAAGGGGAAGTGTACATATATAACGGAGGGAGATGCACATATAAACTCAGTTGTGATCTTGTGAACTAAAAGAAATTATTCTTTTCTTATAAGAAAAATATTGTATTTTACTGTCTCTCTTCTGCTGAGCATAAATATATACACACACAAAAACTCATACATAATCATAGATAGATAGATAGATAGATTGATAGATTGATGCATGCATATGAA
>CAHIKZ030000868.1:4867500-4902500 GCA_903632075.3 Acanthosepion pharaonis
CAACACGCCAACAAAATCTTCCCAATTATATAGTGATTTTCCAAGCATACCTTAGATGTGGCACAAGGCCGAAAGTATGGGGCACCCAGTGAGGATCGAACTCACTACTCATTCGTAATTGTCCTAGCGAGACAAGTTTTCTAACCATTGAACCGCTTCAGAGCGCCCAAATGTTTTTCTAAGCGTACCGTAGGTGTCGCATAAGGCCGAAAATATAGGGTACCTAGTGATGGATCGAACTCACTATTCAATCGTAATTTGTTTAACGAGACAAGTTTGCTAACAATTACATCACGTCGAAGTACCCCTTGCCAATTTTATATATAAAAATTAACAAATTAGAGTGTGGGTAAGTATGTGTGTCTATGACTGTGTGAACGTAGGTGCTATTGTGTATATATTACTGTGAGTAGGTGAGTACCATTGTGCGTATATGGCTATGTGACTGTGAGTGCTATTGTGTGTGTATGACTATGTGTAGGTGAGTAATATCGTGTATTATGACTGCGTGTAGGTGAGTACTATTGTGTACATATGGCTGTGTGAACATCAGTGCTATTGTTGTGTATGACTGCGTGTAGGTGAGTAATATCGCGTATGTATTTCTGTGAATAGGTGAGTATCATTGTCCGTATATGGCTGTGTGAACGTGAGTGTTATTGTGTGCGTATGGCTGCGTGAACTTCAGTGCTATTGTTGTGTATGACTGTGTGTATGTGAATGCTATTATCTATGTATATTGCTGTGTGTATGGGAGTATTCTTGTATATGTATGACTGTGTGCGTGAAGCATTTTGTGTGTGTGTATTATTGTGTGGAAGAGGAATAGTTACAGGAAGATTGTCTCTTAGCTGTTTATGTGTAGTTGTTTGCTTGGGTCAGCCAGCAATAAATACACTTTTTTTTCCCAGGAAACTGTCAAGCCTAACTCTTCATAAAAGAAAGAGCCTCGTTTCAGCCATGGAATTCGTTATTTGAAACACTTAATATAACTCGGGAAATGCTAACACTAGCAACAACTTCATTCTCCAAGTGCTCGCTTCGTGTAAGAAAATATACTTCCATTTATCAATGTAAGAACGGCCATAAACTAAAGGAAACAAACAAAATATCTACTGAAACACGTATGCCGAGTGTTGATTAGTTCTGTAACATAATTTATGTCTGTCTGGGTTTTTTTTTTTACCTCTTCTTCAGACAACATCGTAGCCCTATTCTTCAATTTACTACCTTTTTTTTTTCACTTTTTCTCTGATGTCAATTTAAGTGTTAACTTTTTACTTCACTGCTAACAAACGATACATTTTTAAGCTTATCTTAAACAATTCTTCAGCAAGCGTTGTTACCGAGTCTTTGACTTTTCCTCGGTTTCTGATTAAGTTTTACCTCTCATTCTTTATAGTATTCACGCTATTGTTTTCCTGTTTGTTCTCATAAACACGCCATTTTGACTGATACCGTTTTCGCCTTTCATCAGGTGAGTATTGTATACGGTCTTGAGAATTCGCTCCGTAGGAAAATAGTTTTGAAATCTTACGTGATATCTGTCCTCCTGTATATCAGCGAATGCTGGGCAGTCTCCTCAGAAATGAAGATTAGACATGAAGCAACAGAAATGTCATTCTACAGAACGATGCTGAACGTACCATGAACCAAAAACTTGAGCAACAACGACGTTTAAGAGAAAATGGAAACAAAAATGAAACGTATACTTAATATTAGAGGTAGTTGAGGTTTCGGGGGCACGTAATGAGGAAGGAAGGCTTGGAAAATTTGATACTCACGGGACGGATTAAGAGACAGAGGGATAGAGAAAAGCAGCTCGTAATATACTTGATGAACTTGAGCACATGGATGGTAGAACAGGTTTGGAAGAAATAACCAAAACGACTAGACTTACTAAGAGCTACAAGGGTCGGGAAGATGTGAAGGGCCATGATCGCCTACGACTTGAAGGGACCCGGCACATAAAAGAAGAAGAGTTTTTTGGGGGGTTTTTTGACGCAATACACGCTTGACCTTTTCTTGAATATTGATGAATAAAAATACATTTTCAAATGCTCAATTTCGTCAAGTCTAGAACTAGACCCGAGCAAACAGACTTACTCTCGCCGCCATACGGACGTAGCAGTAAGCACACCACGTGACTTTTCTTAATCAATGATGACACGTTCAAAAAATATTAAATTTTGGCTTTCATTTGGTGCCACTTTCCGGGCTTTATAAGAGCGCACCCAAAGCCAATCGAGGAATTCACAGCGGACAAACACAGAAACGTTCATACGTACGAGACACAAGTGTACCGACAACAATAACCACTCGTCCAGAGCAACACAACAGAGAAAAGCATTACACCAAATATATCGACCGGAGAAAACACCGAAGCGGCTTACTTGTACCGTACTTCTGTATTACTTACACTCATGAAAATCCTGCGGTTGACGATAAACTACATCCGGCAACAATGCCTGTAATTGAGAGAATGGAGATTTTATGGAGCCTGGAATCACTTGTTCCCAGGTCCACCCTTACCCAAAGTGGAAGCACCTCTTAGGTACCATCTATGAGCTAAAGAGTGAGCCCCCCACTAAACAAAAACACTACGAAAATATAAAAATACATTTTAATAGTAAAAATAACAGCAGTATATTTTTATATAAAAATGACCGACAATACATTAGCACCAATACATTTCATCTATAGTTGAAGGCATACAATTGCGTTCAAAATATATTTAGTTAAAGACATAAAATTGTGTTCAAATTATATAGATTTTGGCATTAAATAACATATAGTAGTTGATATGTGGCCAAACAAAATCAACCAAACAACTAACATGAATTTTCATATCTTTAAGCCATATAATATCCTACAATTTCTTAAATCAAACTGTATTCCAATATCTAACTTTAAAACTTAAAACTTACATATCAGCGCCTCTGGTAATTATGTCCACATAAACTTGAATATGCACAAAAAGCTGAGCATCATCTATTATATATTCAATTGGAGAAACAGAATAACATGTCTTTTTATCACTTCAAAGTTCCCCAAAAAATTAAATTTCGGCATTAAATGACCCGTAAGGAGGTGATACGCCGTTTAACAAATAAATTAACCAACTACACTCGCACAATATATATATATATATATATATATATATATTGATGTAATGGAATGGAATAACCAGTCACCCCCTGAATGATTACACTATAGGTAGTAAGTACCTATAAAGTCAAGTCTACAAAAGACTTGAGGAAGAGTAAGAGAGAGACGACGCAAGAATGTCCGACCTTCAACTTAGTGGCACTCACTACTAGATTGACCTGTGTGTATAACTCTACCGTATTTCATATTGTATTGGTTGTGTACAATAAACCTTTCTTCTATTATCCACCTGGGTTTAAGGATTTATTCCCTTAGCACGAAATATATATATATATATATACATATATATATATATATATATATTGTTAAGTTATGAAAAACTTGGTAATCTGTATGGAGTATGAAATCCTGAGAGCTCAATGTAAATCCAGAGCTAATATTTTAAAGAAAAACAGACAACTTTAAAGTTCCATTATAATAATTTATTTCACTAGAGCCCTTTTAAAGGACGCTGGGTCATTCGATAACAATTCCAAAAGTGTTATCGGATGATCTAGTCTGTTTTTCTTTAAGATATATATATATATATATATATATATATATATATATATATATATATTCAAAATTATAATATTATAACATCACTACAAAAATACCCATTTTGTTTCAACACTTCTAGTGTCTCATCAAGTGATGGTGTTGACTGTAGATTTATCTATAGACTTAGGTATAAACGCGACCAATATTTGCCTATAGCCTCAAGTACACACTAAGGCAAAATTTATCGATAGACTCAAATATAAACACGACCAATATTTACCATTAGTCTCAAGTCCAAAATTTACCTATACATTAAAGAAGTGTTTCTTAACCTTTTTTTTTCATTCATGACCTCACTGCCCTAGTTGCAACGTCGCCACACGTGATTTTTATTACCACAGCGATTGCGTCGCCCATCACGTTAAATATTGTGCGTTTGTGAATTAACATCATTTCGCTTCAGGATCCCATTTGGAGACGCGATCCGTAGTTTAGTTTAAGAAGCGCTGAACTAAAGTATAAACACGGCCATCATTTACCTACAGAATCATGTACACATTTGACCAATGTTTATCTATAGACTCAAATATAAACATTACCAATATTTACCATTAGAATCAAGAAAGACTTGACCAAAATTTACCTTCAGACTCAAGTTAACCTATAGACTCATTTAAACGCAGAGAAACAAGAGAACATATGTTTTCCCAGTTATCGTTCCCCAAAGTGTGGATTGACAACATACTTGAAAATGAATATCTACTCAACAACATGCCTGCGTACCCAATAGAGAAGGAGATTACATATGCAGTCACTTCCGTTTTGACAGCGATTCACAAAAACATTTGATCAGAGATAAAATTTCGGGAAGTGTACATTCATATAATTCGCTCTGTAATTACGACTTGTTAACAGATCCAGTTGCGTGCCCCAGTAATTTTGCTAAACGCATCTGCAAATAATCAAAGTGATTTCTACACTCCATTTATCTTACGTACAGAGACGATAGCGTAAATAATAATAATAAAAAAAAACATTTAAATTTAGAAACGATCAAAGAGGGAATAAAATTTCAATGAAACGATTCTCTAAGTGGCCATTTTTGGCACCAGTATTTAGAGGACTTACTGGGTTACTATTTTAGTGCATTGCCCCCGTAACACCTAAACTATAGCCAAGTATATTTGCTCGACTTACTCGCCAAGGCAGGATGTGACAGACGGTTGTTTCAATGTGGGAGCGCCATGCGTATACTTATGCAAATGGGCCAGGGATAAAAATTGTTTTTTGCCCAACCCCCCGCGACCGCTGTCACGCTGACATCGATATTACACCGATCCAACCTCTTTAGTGCGATGAGGAAGGTACTGCCGCCGGGTTCGAATCCTTAAAGATGAGTAACTTCTCCCATCTAAAATGAGGAGCATTATATTTACACTTACAGCACAGGCGTGTTAACCACGCCTGAGTAAACTCTCATTGGGAATGGTTAACTCCTGTGCCAGGTAAGAAAAGCCAATAATTATTTAAACAAATTAGTGTGTAATTTCAAGTTTACTTATCATTTCTCAGCTCCGTCTCTGTCTCTGAGCAGAGTGCACTCAAGGGCGACGCCGTCAAAAGACAGAGTCACAACTGAGGAAAATTATACTGAAGAGGTGCCCAGCCCTGGGGAACAGCTGCCAGAGGCCGCGCCCTCCCATTGCACCAGAGGGAAGGATCGGTGCTCGCACCGAGGCCAGCGCAACCGACGGTTGCGGGGGCTCTGGAATTTTTTGGTCCTTGCCCGGGTGCACGCGCTCGGGCTCCTCACATAAACCGACCTTTGTGTTACAACCTGACCTCGTGGGGGTGGGAGGTTGAATAAATATCTACTCTTTTGAGTAGGTGCACATCTACTATACATCTATATATATATATATATATATATATATATATATATATATATATATATAGGGTGCGGCTGGTATTTGATCATAGATTTTATGGATTAGTAAAAACGTGCCGAACAAATGAATATAATTATATTTGATTACAAACAAGTAAACATGAAATTTAGCTAACTATTATTTAAGTTTATTCAATAAAACCACCACTAGTATCAATAACTGTCTCTACACGAGGTCGAAATCGGCTGCAAGCTCTGATTAATTGGGCCTTATTTATATCAGACATTACTCGAATTATTGTAGCTTTAAGAGAGTCTTTGGTGTTATGAGGCTGTTTATTAACCTCCTTCTCAACAACACTCCACACATAATAGCCTAGTGGATTGAGATCTGGAGAGTTAGGAGGCCAAATGTTGGGTGTGACGTACAAATGGTCAGCCATCCATTCTTGTGTTCGTAGAGCCTTGTGGGATGGAGCCGAGTCTTGCTGGAATATGTAAGGCCTGCCGTTGCATATGTTGTCAATCCAGGGCTTGTCAACTGTTTCTAGAACCTCAATATAAGCAGAAGCATTTACTCTAAGACCTTGTGGAAAAAAGTGTGGTGGCATAACATGTCCTTCATTACTAACAACACCCAATACCATGACACTTGAAGGAAATTTTGTGCGCATCACTCTTGGCACCTTAGAAGGAGCTGAACAAAGCCATCTATCATCTCTTCTTTTAAGTTTTTAATCTTGAGCAAAATTTTTCTCATCTGAAAAAAATCAAATCACACCAGCTTCTGAAGGATTTTTAAGTTTGTTTAAAAGCCTTTTGGATCTGTTTAAACGGTTTTCTTTTGTTTTTCAGACACAAATTGACCTCTCTTCATCATGTAGGACTTGTATCGAATGTCTTCATGAAAACTCTTTCTGATTCGGGTTTTTTCCAGACACATGCAGGTTTTTGGCAATTGACCTCATTGATTGACCTCAGTTTTTATTAATTGTATGCTTGACTTCCTGAATAAATTCAGATGTTCTCACTTTATCAGAACGTGTAGAATGTATTTTATGTTTTGATACAGACATTGGGAAACTGTCAGTGTCTTCTAACTCTTTTCGTGTCTTGTGGACAAACGATCTTGTAACTCTGATGAAACATGCAATATCCAAATCGTTATGATCAATCTTTAATGCCACAATCACAGCATGCCTTTTCATTTCATTTGTTATCATAGAGATTTCCATCCTTGATTTCTGAAAAATAAAGCATTAGAAGTTAGTGAGAAGCAGTATTAATCTTAAATCTTTTTGTCCTCAAATACCATCCGCACCCCGTATATATCGGCAGTTAGGTTACGTGGTGTCTTCGAAACTAATCAAGCTTTTCCCTCGTTTGTAAAATATAGTTTGTCTTATTTCCAAGACAGTTCTGTTGTTTATAAATTAAAATGCCAATATGAAACTGACTATGTCGGACAAACCAAACAGCGACTCGAGACTCAGATCGGATAACATGTTCCTGTAAATATTAGATCAGCTATTTTTATTTGTAGTATACGTTGTACCCAGTCTGTTCAGGACTTGGCCATTGGTCAACATTTGCTAAACAAGCTGGAGTGTACGGCAAGATATAGTGACGATTCGATTACTTCCCTGCACAGAGCTTGGTCCGCTCAACATTTTCGCATATTAGAAGCGGTTATTTTTAAGTTACATCAACCGTCTGTGTGCAGACAGCAAGAGCATATTGTTCACTCTCTAAATGTGCTTTGATAAGCACTCCAGTTTTTTAAATATTGTAAATTTATGCTTACTGTCCTATGCACCCGAGAGTCTTAATAAAGAATAGTTCCTTCTGGTTGTATTCGAACCTGCGTCGCTTTTTTAGAGAAAAACAACCGTTAATTCCGGCGTGCTTTTAAACCGCTCAGCCACAGAAGACTTTCACACACAAGCAAAGTACAATTATCCTGTTTAAGGAATGTTCTGATCCATCGAATGTCAGATCTGCTAATCCTTTTTTTTTCGTATCCGAAACACAAACGAGGTACTTTCTAAGCGATTAATGAATTTTATTGATCATCCGTCATTATTTCTTATTGCTCTAAACGTTATATTTAATGGATACTCATTTTTGAGTAGACATCCCTGTTTATTTTTCGAGATATCGAATGCTTTCCCAAACTGAGAAGAGGAATCGTTCCTTTATAAAAAACTACATGTTGCCTTAAACTTAGCTTACATTTATAGAAAGTATCTGTCTTTATTTTTGAGATGAGGTATTATGTACACTATTTACATTTCTCGGACTATCGTCCTCACCTTTGTTGCCATATTTATCACAACGTTTCGGCCGTTTTACGCTCCGGCCTTCTCCAGGTGTTTGGAATGGTGAACTGAACCACTTATTTCACTCGCTGGAGTAGACTGAGAGTAGAGGGTGATAGCCCGAGCAATGTAAATAGTGATTTATAGAAAGATTTTGAAAGTATTTATCGTTAAGAGTCCTTGAGAATACTTTGATAACTGAATAATAATGCTACGTATTTACATGTATAGAAATGTTTATCAAAATGGCGCAGAAACCTTACGTATCGCCCCGTATCAATCTCTATTACAAATAAAGGTATCCATACACATACATAAGTGCTCACTTCGACGTGGTGTAATGGTTAACACGCTCGACACGCTAGATTAATTACAAGTGAGTTCGATCTACATTGAGTGCTTCCCTCGATCGGCCTTGTTCCACATTTAAGCTACTTTAAAAAAAACATTTCTGGCACTTTAACGATGGTGTAATGGTTAGCAAGTTTTTCATCCTAGCTCAATTACGACTGAATAGTGTGTTTGATCCTCACTGAGTGTTCCTTACATTCAGCTTTGTGACACATCTGAACAACGCTTAGTAAGTCCCTACTCAATTGCTCAATACTTTTGGTTTTGTGTCACATGTAAGCTATGCTCTGTAGATTGCCATAAAATTGAGCTTTTGTAATTTGTCGTTCAGAATCTAGGGAGCGTAACTAGCAAATCATATATTTAACATTTATTTCCTGGAAACAAAGCAGTGGTAATTCCTTTGTGTAAACTTAGATGGAAAAATAACTTTAAAACAAGTATATATGGAACTATAGATTTATTTTAAGACCCCACTGCCCGAGGAAGGCTCAACTTAAATTCATGTTACACAACGTTCTGTAAGTAATAAAAGACAAAGAAGCATAAAGGAAATAAAAATCCAGAACAATAAAAGAAGATTGATCGCAAAAAGATGAAAGAAAGAAAAAGATCAAAACAGATGAGATTTATCTGGAAGGACGAGATACATAATTAAAGGACGTTTATCTCGTCCGTAGTCATTTGTTTAGGTATACAACTGCGCATGTGTTTATTTATAAGCGGATGTGAAGATATCGGTTTACGATATGTTGTTTTTCACAAAAGCAGGTATATACAGCGGAAAAGTCTGTAGCCTAATGATGAAGAAAAAGAATTTATTTTACAAAATACAACATCATACAAGAAAACCAAAAGAGTCCTTTTAGATTTATGAGAAAAAAAGAGGTATACAGGAAATTTGACATACCGTCAGGCTTCAAAGTAATCCCCATCGGCATCTCTAACCTTTTGCCAGCGCGCCTCAAAGCGGTAAAAATCAGGTGTCTTCTACGCAAAGAGGGTCTGCCTCATTTGCGGAGGAATTTGCACAAAGGTCGTTCTCCGGGGAATGGAAGAGATCCGGGAAGTAAGTTGAGCGATACAGTGTCTCCCAGCCAAATCTTCGTATATTATCCCTAGTCACAAGATCCACCTGAGGCCTGGCATTGTCATGGACAAACAGTACACGCTTCTTATTAACCAATGCTGCCCCCATTCTGCTTCATTGCTTGTTGCACACGTTCCAACTGCTACGAGTACAGTTCCGAAGTGATGGTTTGGCCTTTTGGCAGCAGCTCATGCAAAACTTGTCGACTAGTCCACGAGATATAGAGCATGTTCTTGCATGGTGTAGAATTGATCTTATGTTCTATGAAACAGGGTCCGTAGTGACAACCAATGTCTTGCACGCTTGGAAATATCATGCAAGGCCTATTTTTCGTCAATGGTGAGCACTGGATAAAATATGGGTCTAATGTGGTGCCTTGGATTAAATATGGACCCAGTGCGGTGCCTTGGATCAAATATGGGTTAATTGCGGTGTCTTGGATCAAATATGGGTCAACTGCGGTGCATTGGATCAAATATGGGCCCATTGCGGTGCCTTGGATCAAATATGAGTCAATTGTGGTGCCTTGGATTAAATATGGGTCAATTTATGTGCCTTGTATCAAATATGGGTCAATTGTAGTGCCTTGTATCAAATATGGGTCAATTGCTATGTCTTGGATCAAATATGGGTCAATTCGTTGCCTTGGATCAAATATGGTCACAATGCAATAGCGAGAAAGCAACGAGAAACAGGCTTCTGACAGTGTGAGGGTAGCCACTTGCTCAACACTTACGCCTTCCCTATAAGATGCAGGTGCACGATCATAGATGAACGGTCATAGCACGTCAGTTTCAATGACGGCTCCGTATAGGATGCAGGTTCGATTCCCGTCGATGGACGCATATTTTCTATGACGTTTCTCGTATATTCAGATCGGTCAATATAATTAATAAGGTGTAATTAAAAAACAGAGCATTTACTTAAGTAAGTGTATCCATAAAAAACGTATAAACAGAAAATATATTTAAATATTTGTCGGATTTAATCCATTTCATATAAGATAGATAGATAGATAGATAGATAGATAGATAGATATGCGCGACATGCGTTTGTGCGTCAATATATCTGTATGTACATATTTATGCATATGCAAGTCGAAACATGTCCGTTCACATAATTTGACTTTATAGGTGTGTATGTAAACATGAGACAGTAAGTTCCTTTTCGACCATTGTATATGTGTGTATGCGTGTATGTGAGAGAGAGAGAAAGAGAAACAGAGTGAGAGAAAGAGAATACAAAACATCGATTGTCTGCTTTATCCAAACCAAACCCCACCTCACCACCACCCCACTGCGCTCTTCTGAAAATGGGGCAAATAATTGTGATAAAACGTTTTTCCTCTTGCAATCAAACGCAGTTATTTCTGCTGCACACTCTCCGCTGAATTGTCTTACGCATAACCGTTAACTACCCTCTCCCATTTCCCTACCGCTTTTCTGAAACTCTCACTCTTTCCCATAACACTTCTCCTCTTTTCTGCTCAATCATCATCGTCATCATCATCCTACATCTATCTATCGATATATATATATATATATATATATAGTGACAATCGTGATGTCGGCAATCACAAGAACTGCACAGAGAAATTGCATCTGCGGCAGATATATGACTCGCGGCGAGCAGGCTGAAGATCTCTCTTTCGGAAAAATTATACCTCAATTGAAAGTAGTTAGAGCTGCGTCCTGTCGTTAGATCTGCTTAAAAAGAAGAGTACTGAAGGCCATCAAAACTTCCATTTAATTTGCGGTGAAGACGGAAAGAGTGAGGTCGAAATAAAACTTTCATGCCTACATTTGTTGACATTTACCGATCTGGTCAGTTGCTGGCACAAGGCTACAGTAGGCAAGTATCATTTTTGGTATGAAACTAACAACGTGTCCTGGGTAAGACGATAAACTACGTCCAACAGCAAGGTCTCTGATCAGGAGGTTTTGAGGAGCGTGGAACCACCTCTTAATTGCTGATGTTCCCAGGTCCACCCTGACCTGGGGTGGTAGTACCTGTTAGCGTCCCAACTATGGGCAAATAGTTAACCCCCAAACTGGGGTCAAAACACTATGAAAGTGTAAAAATAGGTTTTAATACGAGAAATACTTTGTAAAACATTTTACCAGCAATAAATTTTTGTAGAAACATTGTTACAATCAATACATTTATGAAAAATAATATTACAAGTTATATATTTTTTGAAGAAAAAATATTACCAGCAATACATTTTTGAATGGAAATTATTACCAGCAATACATTTTTGAAGGGAAATTATTACCAGCCACACATTTTTGAAGGAAAATATTACCAGCAATAAAAATTGCCGGCATTAAATAACTTACTGATGTGCCGTAAAACAAAACAAACCAAACCAAACTCACAACATTTGTAACCTAACCGTTATATAGGCGCTTCGGCGTGTTGTAATGGTTAACGAGTCTAGTCTGTTTGATCATTGATACTAATTAGTAATATATGTCCTCAGTGGGGGGCCCCATAGAAAAAGTCGATATGAAATAAGCCAACAAGGGCTGAAATGAAAATTTATATCTACCGTACTGTGCTTTTAAATCTTTATAACTAAGAAGTGTGCCTTTCAGCAGGGTTCGAACTTGTGTACCCCTTATAGAGGAAATCACCATTAAGCATCTCTATATGAAAACCACCAATCTGCCACTGGGTGGCATGCCACTAGCGTTTACTGATGATGACCTGCTGCCAGACCGCTGTCATGTTCGTCTGCCACCAGAGGACCGCTGGCGTTATCATCGGCAACACGTCAGCGGTCTACTAGCAACTTCCGTGTAGCGGGCGTTCTTAATACGGTTCCACCACGGAAAGCTTTTACAGTCAGGCTAAGTTAAGTATATTACTTCGTAAAAGGCTGTTCCAATAACTTGAACCGATTTTAATGTGAATTAAGTTTAAGCGTCTAATGATTTTTTTCTTTTTCTTTCACATTTAACAAATTAAGTCTTTGGCAATTTCAACCATGGAAAGATTAACAATCAAACAACGTGTTAAAGTTATCGAAGTCTATTACGAAAACGGACGTTCAAACAGAATTTGAATGAAAAAGTCCCCATATCGCATCATCTTTCGAGAAAGCAAAGACAATTGGCTACCACAATCGTGCGACTCGATGCCTTTAGATTTCTTCATTTGGAGTCATCTCAAGTAAGGTCTATGCCAACAAGCCAACAACAATTGAACAGCAGAAGGATGAGATAATAAGGCATATTGGTGAGATCGAGGAGCAACTATGCAGAGACGTCATCAAAGATTTTGACCATCGAGTGGAGGTGTGCCGTCGAAGCCTTGGCGGACATTTGGGCGATATTATTTTTCACACATAATTGCCATGACTTAAATAACATGATCCAAAAGAGAAAGAGATGAATTTTCACCAGTAACACTGATTTATTTACTGCTGACTAATCCGTCTTAATGAAACACCCTTTATTAAGAAACGCACATTTTTTGTTCACTAAGTATGTTATGCGTTATTTTCGTATTTCCCTCTTGCCTTTAATCTGTCCTGTGAGTATCAGATTTTCCAAACTCGCTTTCCTCAGTATGTACGCTTGAAGTTTCAACTTTCTCTTCCTGGTGTTAAGCTTAAGTTTTCGTTTTTATTTCCGTTTTCTCTAAAACTTCGTCGTTGCTCACATGTTCTGCCCACGGCATCCTCAGCAGCCTTCTGTAGAACTACATTTCTGCTGTCTTTAGTCTCTTCTCATCTGTGAGGAGATAGGCCAGCATTTACTTTCATACAGGAGGACAGATATCAAGTCAAAGTTAAGAACTCTTTTCTTTGTTTCCAATGATCTTTTTCTGTTTCTTAATAATCTACTTAGCTTTTGGAAGGCATATTTGTCTATCCCAATGCGACTTCAGATTTCAGTGCCGCTCACTCCATTAAAACACTTAACGCTTACGGAATAAAAAATAATGACGAGTTATAAATAAATTTTAATAATAATTTACATAAATTAAGATACCCCACTTACTTAGCAGTAATTTTTTTCAAATTTTACAGCGTTCATGCTCACATATTCATAACTTGCCTTAATTGTTTGCCTTCGCAAATTCAGCCCTGAAGATGATCTTGGATAAGATTGAAAGTACTTGGGAAAATAAAAATCATATGGATAATTACGGCCTTTTTCTTGATCAATTTTGTACAGATACTAAGAAATTGATTCTTGAATTTGAGAGGATTAAAATAAAAATAGACATAATATGTCTAGATTATTCAACCAAATATGCTTGAATTAAAATATGTTTAAATATATATACCGGATATAAAAGTAAATTTGTCCAAATCGTGTAACCGCATCTGATAATTGCCCATCCCACAAAATGATCAATATATAATAAATCACAAAACTAATTAAGTTTCTTTTTTCCAGGTTTTCAAATAAGACGTTTCTCCATCTTGACTCCATTTGTCGTAAGAATCACTGAAAAAAAAAAACTATTCCGTTATTCCGCTAGAAATCGAACAGGTTATTCTGCTGTCTCAAGTCTCTTCTTCATCTGTGAGGAGAGAGGTCAGCATTCACTGTCATACAGGAGGACAGATATCACGTAACAGTTCAGAACTAGTGGTTTATTAGATATTGATCATTTTCGTTATTCTGTTAGAAATTCAACAGGTTAAAATCATTTTGTGTCAGCCACCACGATGTCTTCTCAACTGGCCTTCGGTAATGGTAGCAACATTCATAATTTGACTTCCATCTTTAAAGTTGATTCAAGAATCATCAAGAGCACGGTGAATAATTTAAAAAAATGAGGGAACAGTAGAATGGAAAAATTAATTACGAGGTCACAACAGCAAGAGGGATCATCATGTCAACTTAGAGATAAATACATTCTTATTGTTTTGAGTAGAGTATAATAGTTTTATAAAAACCTCGGCGAATTCAAGTTTAAATAAAAAGTATTCTAATCTGAACACCCCCGAAAATCTTTAAATTTACAAATAGAAAAAAATGCCGAAAGAATTTTTGCCGTTAACAATAAATTTTAAAAAAATCCAGACGACATGCATTCAACGGATGTCAGTTTTCATTGAAAAATACATCCCTGCCCCTTACCAAAATGTAGCTAATAACCGATACAATGATACAGACATAAGGAAAACCCAGATACCCCTTGTCCAGTTGAAGTAGATTTATCTGTAACCATGGAAACGTGATTTTAGCTGTGTCTTTAAAACCCAGTAATTTTAAAAGTTACTCCAAAATTCGCTTGAGGATGAAATGGAACTAATGTCTTTAATTTAATTTCAAAATTAAATTCGTGGCTTTTAGCTTCCATTTTTGAAACATGGTTAGAACTATGTAGCGAAAAAAATATATTTTAAATCAGTTAATTTATAATATTAATGCTCTGTAAATTTACATTGAGCACTATTTTGTAAAAATAAAAATAACTATAAGAACGCCGGATTATATATCTTACTGTTCTTTCTTTTTATATATATATATATATATATAATCATGTTTGTATATAATTGTTCTGATGAACTTTCCTCTGTGGGACCTAGAGTTTATGAAGTTAAGCGCAGTACTAGATTGGCAAGGTTTCACCGTTTTAGTGTGGAATTAGCTAGATGCAAACGTAAGTTCTGCGCTAACATTTTCTTTTCTCGCCACTCTCGCATTTGGAACTTTCTTTCGGCTTCTTTCTTTCCATCCTCACTGTTGTGACCAAGTAATTGGTTAAGGAATAACAAAACATGCAGTTGCAGATAAACAGTGTATTGAACAGTAAATACAACAGGAGAATGTTAAACGACTTGGGAGTGTGTGTCGGTTGATCAGCGTTCACTCTGTATCATTGTACCCTCGGAGGCCTACTTTTTCTAGTAACTTTATAGTAAGTGCAAGAGTCCACCATAGCCTCATTAGAGGGATGACGTCACAACACTCACTGATTTCTATTCTCACTGGGTGCCTCATACAAATATCGGGATTACATATCATCAAATCAATCAACTTGCTCTATCCTTCTATTCAGATGCATCGGGATATGGTAATGGTTAACGTGGTCTGATTGATCACTACTTATTCTTTTAATGATTTCACCCCAAGTAAAATAATAAAGCCACTAAAACGCGAGGAGTTTACTGAGTGTGAAAGAATATGAAAAAAAAAACATATATATAACATATATATAAAAAAGCATATATATATATATCACTCAATTAAGCTGAAAAAGCGCATCATCCTTGATAATGGCTAAAGATATAGCCGAAAGCGCTCGGAAATATAAAACATTTGGACAGTTTTTACACACTCTTTGTCCAGAAAAGAAAGCTCTTGTTCGAACAAAAGAAAAATTAAATAAAAAGCTTAACCGTAGTACCTTGTCTGTCGTTTTAATGAAACATGCATAATATATATATATATATATATATATATATATATATATATATATATATATATATATATATATAATGGACTCTCCAGTCGGTTTCGATGTATGAGGATCTGACAACTTAACCAATTGATACACACACACAAACACACACACACACACGCATACACAAACACACACACACATATATATATATATATATATATATATATATTATATTGATAAAAGGAGGACTTTGAAAATTATTTAAAGGATTAAACATTGCGAAAATGATAAAAGGGGTGGTCTTAATATGCACAGGTTTGAAACATCGGTTGAAACTACGATAACAAAAGTTAAGCATCATCGATCCTGTCCAGTAACTAGATGGCTGACCTCTTGAGAATACCAGTTGCTGTAAGCTTGGATGTGCAGGTGGTACAATGGATAATGCTTCGGAATTGTTAATCGGAGAGCGGTGTTCCAATTCCACTTATATTCCCTTATGAGCAAATCCCCTTCAGAAAGGTACATCTTCTCCCCTTCTTTATTGCTTATTGTATCGCTAAACTATTATCTCCGAAAAAGTTCATACAATCTAAAATATTTAAATAACCAGCAAAAGGTATATAAACCATACAAAACGAACCAATAAAATATCAAATTTAATTACAGATGAAGAGGAGACTTAAGGGACTAGATATGTGGTTCTACAGAAAGATGCTGAGAATACTATGGATGGAAAGAGAAAGATTTAAAGAAAATGGAAACAGGAAAGAACACTTATATTTCGGATCATAAATAGACTGCTGGACAATTGGAATTCATAATAAAGAAAGCGGGCTTGGAGAATTTGAAACTCCCAAGACATACTGAATGCACGAGAGACAGAGGCAAACAACAAATAACCTATTTAACAAGTGTACATAGATGACAGAACCTCATCTGGGAGAAGTAGTAAAAAATATTGCTAAAAGATAGGAAATTGTGAAGAGCCATGATCGTCTATGAGACGGAGCATAAAAGAAGAGACTAGCGTAATTCTCTCTACTTCTATAGTTATAATTTTATCTTCCTCTCTCTCTCTTTCTATCTCTCTCTCTCTATATATATATATATATATATATGTCTCTACGACATATATATATTTGTGCATAAAGTCGCCTTACCAAAACATTTTTTCTCTTTCTGTCTTTCTCTTCTAATGATTTTACATTCTTACTATTTCTTTCTCTCTTTCTCTCTCCCTCAAACTCTCTCTGTCTCCTCTCGCTCTCTCCATATATAAAACTCTAGCCCTAACCACATTTCTCACCCACACATGCTTGCAAAAGTTTTGAAGTTTCACACTTATAAACACACTCACATAAATATATACACATCACACACACTCTGAAAGAACCAGAAGATAATATACACTTAACACACACATCCCATTCCCAGCAACAATAAAAAAAAATTCAAATTGACCAAGGAGTCAATTCCTTAGTCAGGATTCTGCCATACGCTACCTTAAAAACAACTTCAAAGAGGCCGTTTGACCAACAGAAGGACTTACCTAAATTAACGATAAAAAAAAAAAACAAATGAAAACTACTGATAAAGTTCGCTTTCTTCAGAAACAGTCATGCACTCCTGTAGTTAACTGCTACTAACAATCAAGGGTCTTTTTTTCCTGATGATGGGCATGCTGTCCGAAACTAGTCGACGAATCTAACTGAAATAATAAAACAAAAATATTAAAATACAACCCAGTGTGTTTGAAAATTTTGATTTTTAATATTTTATTGTTCAAAACATATATATATATATATATATATATATATATATATATATATATATATATATATATATAAAATCTACCATTCGTCCGCACATTGAATACGGCTGTCATATCTGATCCGGTGCTCCTGTTAATCATCTCGGGTTTCTTGCAAAATCCAAAGAAGGATCTGCAATGTAATTGAACCTAACCTGGCATCTCGACTTCACTCACTTTCTCACCGACGTGACGAGGCTTCCCTTTGTCTTTTCTATAAATATTTTCATGGCAACTGCTCTGACGAGCTTTTTTCTCTGGCGTCCATATATAACATATATAAAAGAGGGATTGCTGCCTAAATACACAATTATATATATATATATATATATATATATATATATATATATATATATATATGTTAATTTAAAGTAAAACAGGCCGCTTTTAAGGGTCCATTTGTAATAATTTATATCACCAGAGAATTTTATTTTGCTCTGGGTTTTCAGACTTCACTTTCAAAAAGGTGAAACGAAAAATGAATTTAAAATTTACACTTTTGACGGGCAGTATATATATATATATATATATATATATATATATATATATATATTTATATATATATATCATAAAACAGTTTGTCTACTTTCTATATATTTATCACTTTCTGTCGAGAAAAGACTGTTAATCCATCTATCTTTTTATCTATCGCAGATTGTTCATTTCCTATCTATCTAAATAACTATATCACAATCTGCCCATTGTATATCTATCTATAAATGTAATTATTTTTTACACACACACATATATATATAGACGTATACATACATACACACATACACACACACACATATATATACATACGACCATTTACTCATCTTGTTATCGTTTGCAGCACTATTTCCATCTTTCTTTTTCTTTCTATTTCTATCTTGCTCCCTTTTATCTTCTCTCCTATGATTCTTGTCTCTCAGCCACGCAGGCAATGACAGTAATGTAATAATGCGGCACTACAAAATCTCTCTCGCACATTTACATATGTTTACGTACACACATATATACATGCACACACATACACATATATTATCACAACATCTCTCTTCCTCTAAAAAGACATAGCAAGAAAGAAATCCATCCCGGCAATAAACACACATAGGCTCACACATTTATGAATGATAATATCTACAAGAACCTCTTGTGGCGACAAAGTGTATCCCGAGATAAAGAAATATAATTTGTAAACATTGGAATATTTATTAATCCTTCGAATAGCTTTTAATCATCAATGTTTAAATTGTTCAAGATAAAAACTAAACACAGACAAAGGATTTGGAAATATTCCTTTTAAATCTTTAAATACATCAAAAGCTGTTAACGTTTAGCCAATGAGTTGAAGAGCAGTAAACGAAAGTTTGTTTCTAATACAAAATCGATGGCGGCAATCTTTCGCTCAAGATACGGGCATGCGATTTTAAATATGAATTCGTATACGATTTTTGCATCTCTCTCTCTCTCTCTCTCTCTCTCTCTCTCTCTCTCTCCATATATATATATATACATATATATATATATATATATCCCGGCAATGTCATATCTTTTTTACGAACCGCTGCTAAAGAGTATCCTTCAACGATCACAATAATTTTAACTTGTTCAAGTCTAAGGTTATATATATATATATATATATATATATATATATATATATATATATATATATATACAAATGAGCCAGGTACTACCTACCTACCTAGGTTTCACCACATGGGATCATTAGGGTGAACTGGCTAACTAATTTTAAATAGATTTACTTTTATATATATATATATATATATATATATATATATATACACCTAGTGAGCCAGACAAACCTACCTAGGTTTCACCAAACTTTCCCTGACGATCCGTTTAGGTGAAACCTAGGTAGGTTTGTTTGGCTCACTAGGTGTATCTAGGTCTGCTCTACGGTTGTATTGAGCTCTTTTGTTAGTTAGTTGTTACTCGCATCGGGGTTTTTTCTTTGGGCTTCAGACCTGCATCTGTGCGATTTTTGTCGGCAGAAGTTCATGTTTGTAGCTCTTTCTTTTTTTAAAACCTTTTTTCCCTCGAGATTGATTTGATTAGCAAATCAAAAATTGAGGGTTTTTCAAAACGAGTCTAGTTTATATATATATATATATATATATATATATATATATATATATATATATATATATATATTATTCAAAATTCGTTTAAAGATGAAACAGAACTAATGCTTTTAAGCTTTTTTTAGCTTCGGATTTTGAAACATGGTAATTCCTGTGTAACGAAGAAATCATATTTTAAATCAGTTTATGTATGATATTTATGCTCTGTAAATTTACATTGAGCTCTGTTTTGTAAAAATAAAGATATCAATAAGAACACCGGATTATATATCTTACTGTTCTTTCTTTTTATTATTATAATATACATATATATATGTGTGTGTGTGTGTGTGTATATATATATATATATATATATATATATATATATATGCAAGTGAGAGAAAGAACAGATGTAGTAAAATTACACTGTTCGTAGCATTTACTTTTTAAAAAGTGCTCAATACAAAATAGAGAAACATTATAATTTTTATTATAAATGATTATAATAAAATCATGATGAAATTACAGAAAAGCTTTCATGTTTCAATACTTTGATTGTACTTCTTCAGGCGATGGTCAGTAACTGGTGATTAAAGGATTTTTAAGAAAATTTAAAAACAAGTGTTACCTTGTTTCCAAAATATGTAAGAGACAAATGTATCATGGCGTTTACATATTTTCCGCAATTGTCAACGTTGTCCTGTCTATGTTTCTGTTTATCATGGCATGACAAAATAACTCCCCACCCCCAACCCCTGAGCTTACTTTTCTATTTACCGCAGCTTTAAGTGCTTAATCAAGTCTATTTTTAATATGAACTTACGTTTTCCCCATTTTAACTTTCGGAAACGAAATAACACTTCGTTTTAACCTTTCTTAAACATCATTTAATCATCAGTTACTTACCATCACCTGAAGAAGTACAATCAAATCATTGAAACATGAAAGCATTTTTGTAGCGATTTTTACATTCTTTTTTATATTATAATCACTTATAATAAAAATGACATATATATATATATATATATATATATATATATATATATATATATATATATATATATATATGAAACAAAATATACTTTTAATGTATGGTATATTTAGGGGGCTAAAGAAGGGTTAAAGAGCCCAATATCAGTGGGCATTGAAGTCAACACCGAGAGGCGACCGTCTTTTTCATGCTAAATGAAATCGTCAGGCCATGAGGACTGTGTTTAAGCATAAAACAAAAATATTACCATTGGTACCTTTTGACTACAATGTCCACACACACACACACACACACATATATATATATATATATATATATATATATATATATATATAGAGAGAGAGAGAGAGAGAGAGAGAGAGAAAGTGTGTGTGTGTTTCATTAAGAAGGATTTTATATAAGGGAGTTTCATTAAGACGGATCAAAGTCAGGAGTAAATAAATCAGTGTCATTATGAAAATGTACTTTTTTTCTCTATTGGACCATGTTATTTAAGTCATAGCAATTATGTGTAAAAAAATAATATCGCCCAAAATGTCCGCCAAATCTGAAAGAAAAAGAAAAAATCATTAGACGCTTAAAGTTAATTCACATTTAAAATCGGTACAAAGTTATTGGAACACACTTGATATATATGTGCTAATCAAAGGTTTTACTCTGCTGAATACAAGATATATACTTACATTATTAAAATTTGCTGAGTTTTTCCAAATTTGACCGATCATTTTTGGCGTCTCTCAATAGAAAATGTTATTAAGGCTGTAACTCTCAAGTAAATAATTGAATATGGAAATAGAAAAATATATTTAGCTTTCGTTTGAAGATGGTGCTAGTCATTTCTAGCTAATAAGTTCTGAATAGCAGTTACCACCTTCAAACGAAAGCAAAATATATATATTTTTTTTTACATTTTCTTGTTCATAATAATGTGCCTACTAAATTAGAAATTACTTTCTAGAGAGTGGTGAAATGTTTAAAAGCAATAACCTTCTAAATTTTATGATGCAACATTTTAAAACTAAAAAAAAATGTGTGAAACAGTCGATGGAACACGGTGTGTGCCATAATTTGTCAGTTTTTCTTCACTGATTTATGTATTTTTTTTTAGTTTTGTTACTTTTTCCTTGACTAGAATGTTCCATTTAAATTTCCTCAAATTTCAAAGAGAATGTATTTCTTGTATATAAATCGTACATCCTTGGGATTACAATTAATCTGAATATTTAACAGCCATCATGGTTTTTGATTTTTTTTCTTTCTTTTTTTTTTACCCAATTACTACCGACTTGGCCTACTGACCATTCACTCATGATTCTAAGGATACACCCCCTAGTACCTGTTACCCTTTCTCCCCCTTATATACTAGAATGTCTGTTAAACATCACATGGTCAAAAAGTTCAGTGGACCGCAGATCGACTCCCCAAATAAGTTACCTTAATGTACATTCTTTAAAATAACTTTACTGGAAGTCAAACCCAGGACTATTTTGAAAGTTCTTTTAGTTGTAGGTCCCAGCTAGTATTAATTCTTTGTTGAAATTGTAATGGATATTACGACTTTAATCAAGTTAAAACTTAGTAACTTTTATTTTTACTAGGAGTAGGTAGGCTTTCCTATCGTCCGGTCCATACTCCTCGCCTTTTCTTGAACAAGAGATTTTTATCCCTTGTTTTCTGTTTAGTAAGCGGTTATCGGTTTCTTTACTTTTTTCATGCCTTAATAGTGGTGCTGTCATGAATTCTTTGCGATATGTGTGGATGGTGGCTACGGGTAACGGCTTGGCCGTTTTCTGGTTGCTGTTTCCGACTAGTGGTTACGGATTGAAACTCTTGCGTAACATCTTGAAAGGTTACTCTGATCAACAACCGCATAATATCGGGGTTCTTGCAGTGCCATATCGCGCATGGAAGGATGTCTCTGCAAGCGTCTCAAGTGAACAAACCCGAGACCACACTATGTTGCAATTTGCGCCAGTTCCTTTCCCTCACATGTTACATTAGACAACCGACTGCTACTACTAACCTAACATACACACCATGACTACAAGCAACCCAAAGATATAAAACTAAACTAGCTCAACAAAACACCTAAACCCGTCAACCTTTCTTTCCCCAACATTCGTGATATTCGTACCAACTTCTGCAGTGTGGAATCGTTCCTCGTTGAAAAAACTCCGGACATCCTAGCTCTCTTCGAAATTAATCTTAACTCTGCAAAGTTAACCTGGCCATTGCTCTTGAAAATGATCTCTAATCAGTGGTTAAATGGGTTAGGAAATGGCTCGTAAATTTTAATGCCTCCAAAATTAAACTGCTCTCACCTTAGAAAAACTTTTCTATCCGCTATCAACATAGCTGATGTTAGACTCCTGAAGACTACACATTGTTTTCCACTGACTTTTAGTTGAATGACTACATCGAATTAATAGCTGTATCTACTGCAAGGAAATTTGTTTCACCCTGTCGTGCCAGAATATTTTTCTCGTCAAATTACATCTTGCCCATTTACAAATCTACCATTCATCAGTGCATTGAATACTGTGGCTATATCTGGTCTAATGCTTCTGCTATTAATCCCCAGGTTCTTGACAAAATCCAAAGAAGGATACTGTAATCAATCCTGACTTGGCATCTCGACCTTAGTCGCTTTCTGACTGACATTAAGTGGCTTCCCTCTGTCCTTTCTACAAATATTTTCAAAACAAATGCTCTGGCGATCTTTTTTTTCCTGGTAACATGACTATAAGAATGTAAGCGTGCTATTAGATTGGCATGTAGGTCCCACCCTTTTACTGTTGAAGTAGTTAATTGAAACCACCACTTTTATTCCAACAGTTTCTTTTCTCGAACTTCCTGCCTGTAGAATTCCTTCTATTTACTTGTTCCCCTGATAACTGCAATCTTCAAATCTATAAGTGCAACGTCAATCGTCATCTTCTATCTTCTTCTATCCCGTTCATTTTTTTATCCTTTACTCAATCCCCCTGTACCCAGTCCATCTCCTTCTTCATTCTCTGTAACCCCCAACGCAATAGTGGTATTCGCGCCTTTCTTGGGGTGAAATGATTTAAAAATATCTAACAATTCCGACCAGCATGTTCACCATTCTTTATTATACTCACAACGTTTCGAACGTTATAGCTTTTGGCATTCATCAGGTGATGCTTCGTTGTTTTAAAATGTTGCACTTTATTCCATTCACGACGTAGTGTGTTCTCATTCTACTTTCCATGTGGCGGGAAACGGATACTACTCAGCACATCTTTTTGTCTTCTTCCGTCGAACTTGTTTTCATTCGGTAAATGCAGTCATTAGCGGAAAAGAGATTAACTCTAATCTTTTAAATTAGCTAAAATTCATCTGCTAAATTTTATTTTAAGAAGGTATTGTTTTGAAAGGAATATTTAACAGATTTATTTTTAGTCCGAATAGCTAAGCATAATAACGATAATTCTTCATCTCAAAAATACTGCCAAAAAAATTTCTGCTAACGTTTATGGAGTTAAAAGAAAATTAATTATACTACTGGTTATTTTGTTTGTTTTCTTTTTCTTTTTGTTTGTTTTTGTTTTGTTTGTTTTTTTTTGTTGTTTTGTTGATTTCTTTTAACATTTTCTTGCTCATTCCAGACAGAAAATAACATTGAAAGTGTGTATATTGAAAAAAATTGATCATATATAATGCGCTGACTGACTGTTACTGGACACTTCTTGTCGATACAACTTATTATAATACTCCCTAAAAACGACAAGGCGTAAAATGAGAAAATACACGCCATGAACTAAATTAAGTCTATCACCTCGTCAGTTTGTGATTCAGGAGTTTTTCCCCTAATAATTAGCAAGAGTAAAGATTACTTTTCTTCTATTGTGTAGTTAAAATGTTTAGAATATATATATAAAAAAACAAGACTGGTGAGACTCTCAATATCTAGACTAGAGATAAAAACAAAACCTTTTAGAAACTGAATGAAATCTACTGAGCTTTTGCGTCTAGACACGTCGATTACCAAATTTGGTTTCGATATGTAGAAAGTTATACATTATATCCTTCCGAAACCGCTAGTTGTTGAAAACAGAAAATCCTTCTTCTTTATACGAAAGAAAACATTTGAAAAAGGCATTGGTTTGATGGAAAACCTGATGAACATATTCCAAAAGTAAGGGATTTAAATTATTTGAGAAATAATAATGAGGAAATAGTGAATGTGCGTTAGAAAATGAAATGGCGAGAATAATAATAATAATAATAATAATAATAATAATAATAATAATAATAATAATTGTATACAATTGAAAAGAAAACTGGTTTTCTTTTAATTCTTTTTTTTTTTTTTTTTTTGATAATATTGTCTCTTTAATCTTTTATTTACTAGCTTACAACGCGCAATCCGCGGAGCTTTAAGTGGGCCTCCGACCCAAAGCTAAAAAGGACTTCTGGTCCAGCTTAGAAAATAAAAAAAAGATAATTTTGAAACAATAACCCAGAATTCCTCAGTTTACTCCATGGAACATGAAAACATGACTTTAATTCTGATTCGAACTAAGTTCAATTCCGGCCAAAAGTACAATTTGGGCTGAAACTACAATTTGAGTCGAAAATTGAATTCTTCACATCACAAATTCTACGGAACTGCAACAGAGCTAAGTTATGAAACCACGAAGAATTCGAAACTTCAAAAACTAAACCTCCCACTTTAACACTAATCCACTGCCATTTTGAAGAAATAAAATTGATTTCCTCAATTCACAAAATTTTTGAGATATTTAAAACTGAATTTAAATGAAAACTTTTTTTTAATTTTGTGCTACTTTAAATTTAATATAAATGAAATAATTTTTCACTATTTTTTTTCAGTTATTTTAAAATTTGAAGTTTTAATTGTTCTCTCCTCTCATACGGACACAAACGCTGAATGTCAAGATACCAGAAGAATGACAGATTTTCACTCCCAGGATGATTCTGATTCCTTAAAGTTATAAGTAGAGCAAATGTTGCCCCGAGATAGAGGAGTTTCAGACACACGGACGGATAGTTCATTCATTTTGATTTATAAATTGTAAAATAATGGGCCAGTACAGTTATAATTTTTGGTCTAGATAAAAGAAAACGGTCAGTAAAAAAAAAATATTTTTAGTTCATAATGGCCACTCGTGTTTTCTATGGGATGATCTCCTTTCCTGATGTTAAGGCTTCTCTTAACGTGTCACAGTTCGAATGCCCATTCTTATTTAGTTTATTGTATCTTCTTTTAATAATGGCCGTAAACTTCCTCTTCAAATTCGCCTATTCAGATGGGGCTGCCTGGACCTTCTTTTAATTTGCGTAGTTTCACTCTAATGTTACATATCGCTGGACAGTGGTCGGCACTTGGGTATGTTTTCTGTGTAAAACGCCTTCCTGAATCTCTTCTTGATCGTTCTTGTACGTTTCCTCTCTTAGGCTTCTCCATGTCCCTATACATCTTTATGTGTTCTTAAAACCAAGTGTTCATTACTACCTGATCGTTCAGCATACACCATTGGGCACATTTTTTCTCCACGTTTCTTAAGAGTACCTAGTCCGAATTTGCCAACTATTTCACGATCTCTCTCCTTCCCTACATTGATATTCAGGACTCTCATGGAAATTGTAATTTCCTTCGATTTGCATTGGGTCTTGGTGTTATCTAACGTACAATAAAAGTTTCCAATTTCTTCTTAGGTACTTTCTGCTGCCGGTGTATATAAAACTACGATGTTAACAGGCTTCCATTTCATTTTAACTAAAAGAATTCTATCAGATAGTTTACAATATGCCACAACACATTTCTTCTGGCCTTGGTCTAATATAAGTCCTATATCCCTCTCATTTCTCACCGGCTGATCCACAAAAAGAGCTCAATGTATTTATTATTACAGAGCAGAAATTAATACACAATAAAATCCCCAAATCATCTAATATGGGGAACAATTTTATTCCTACCGACAAAAAAGTCAAATCCATCAGTCTTATTTTCACATATGATGTGATTCTAGATTTTAATATATATATATATATATATATATATATATATATATATATATATATATATAAAATCGGAAACTTCAGAAAGTCATGGTAATATTTTATTTCACAAAATCGAGACTGATTTCGCTGCCTCAGGCTAGACGGTTTCAAACAATGAATGGATTCAAAATTCTTCCAGGAACTAAATGAAAAAAAAGAAAGTTGTGTGAAGCGAAATTCAAGTCTCGATTTTGCGATGCCGATTTTTAATGATATATATATATATATATATATATATATATATATATATATATATATATATATATATATACAATAAAATCTAGAATCACCTCATATGGGGAATAAGACTGACAAATTTTGTTACCATGGCTTTATGAAGTCTCCGATTTCTTAATTATCATTTGGTCTGTTATTACATTGAGCTCTCTGGATTTATATCCTCCCTGGAAATATCCATACGGATTACAAATTAACTTTATCATATTATATATATATATATATATATATATATATATATATATATATATATATATTAACACGTGATCTAAATTTCTGCTGAATTTATCTTCGTCTCATGTATTATAATGAGATCTGCATACACATTATAACTTAACCAGTAAACCAAGCGTAAAATTTGTGTAGTTTTTTTTAATTTATGCGGCAATACCTTCTGTTCTGAATAGAACACATGTTTTAAATAGAAAGATATAAAAAAATATGGTAATTTGATAGTAGTGTTTACCTCTAAAGTAAATATGACCCACCCAACCCACTCTGTCACACCTGAACACACACACTAACACACATCGCATACACACGCATATACACAGAAACTACCGGCTTGTCATGGTTATTGTCTCAAAAAATATAGAAATTACGTTCTCCTTTTGTTTCTGATTTTTGTTTCATTTCCAGACAATAAACAAAAGTTCCCAGGAACAAAATGATTAATCACTAATTCCAAAGAAGGAAATTCTCACTCTCAGGAGACTCTCTACGTTAAGAGATATCAACCTATCAAATAATGTCGAGACGCAAGCACTTCTTATCTGCGAGACGAAGGTACAAGTAAAAAAAAAACATATGTGTGGGCGAGTACGGACATGGCTTTATGAACGAACACCGGTTTATATGACTCCATCGGTAAGATATAGCTGTAGACAATCAATTCACTCCATACAAGGCGATAATGCCACTAAGGTGCAAGGAGATACTGGGAGTGAAAAACAATGTAAGATCTTTAGAAGGAACCAGAAACCCAATCCTAAACCGCTACTTGAATTCAAAAGACCGAGGTGGAGTGTGAACCAGACGACAGATGAACCAGACGACAGATGAGACTATATATATATATATATATATATATATATATATATATATATATATATATATATATATAAGGCCCAAAACACTAATACTCCATGGTTAGAATATATTAGTCACGGTTGTTTAGGATTAGTGAGTTCTATTCTAATAAATTATACTCTGTCCTGAACATGGAGTTCTACCTGGAACTTGTGAATTTATATATATATATATATATATATATATATATATATATATATATATATATACAAGTATATAATTGGTGTATACGGAATGAATTCCAATAACCAACAATCACTATTCTTAAAAGAGTGCCCAATACAAAGTAGAGCAGATATAATATTTTTTTTTTAATTTATAACATAAATATGTTATAAAATCACTACAAAAATCGCCATTTTGTTTCAACACCCTCGGTGTCTTATCAAGTGATGATGTTGAATGTAAAAAAATAATTATATATATATATATATATATATATATATATATATTGACTACTAATATTATCTATCCATATATATGTGTGTGTGTGTGGTGATATATAAATATAGTATCAAAGAACGATAGTGACGATGAGGGAGGAATGGGTGGTGGAATGTTTCTGTTGGATTCTGGTCGAAACGATCACGGTGGTAACGCCGAGGGAGGCCTGGAGTTGGATAGCGACGACATCGAGGTGTTAGAAATCACAATAATTGGTGTCAAAGCTGGCCCGTCGGCCTTATTCTGCACGTGAGGAATCAGGTGAGCGAAGTCACGGTTGTTTAAGGAACAGTGAGTTCTATTCTAATAATTTCTTCTCTTGCTTATAGAAATCACATCCATTTTTTTTTTTTTTTGCTTTACTTGTCAATTAAAATCTTCAAGAATTTAAATACAATGTTAATGTCATCTTCCGTCTCTTTGTCCTCTCTCCTCTCAGTTTTTTGGTTTTGTGGCTTTATTACCTTGCATGGGGTGAAGTGATTAAAATTGTTCTTTTTTTCTTGTACGTAAGCAAGGAAATTTAATCATCTTATTTACATTTTTAACTGAGGCCTTTAAGTAAGCATGCATTGATTAAGGCTTACTGACAAGCCACACACACATGAACGCACACGCATACATAGATATATATGTCGTTGTCTATTCGGGAAATGGTGGACTCGTATTCGATGTATGAGGGTCAAGCAGCTCAGCTCCTAGAACCGGTAGCCAGACACCAGCACATATGATTTGATCATGGTGGTGAAGTCTTTGTGAAAAACCAACCAAACTTTTTGAAGGGCCGAATATATAGACCTGGTGGAGTACGTGCCACAAGGTCTTCGCAGGTTTTGAATTCAGAGTTGTCCTTCTCCAGTTACCATCCAAGGCTATAGAACCCAATCTGTCCAGCTATTTACTCATAGCTGAAGGGAGAAGAGGATTAATAACTTCCCCAGGGGTATTAGCACGTAATGAATGTAATGCTATCGACTGGAATTCGAGCTCGGGTCTCCAATTTCTCAGTCCGAGCCGCTATCCACTAACCCACGGTGCCTCATATTCGGAGGAATTCGGGAAATAATCACTCTCTAATATATGTTTCATTCAAAATGAGTACTTCTGTCAATATTTTTGCTGTCTTTCTTGTGAGCGAATAATAGATTTCTTTTTTTGAAGAACATAGTGTATGTAGGATAGAAATTATCCACATGATTCTTAATTCTGAGTGCTTTCACCTAATCCATCAGCCATTTTCACAGATTTCTGTTATGCTATTGCAAATGACGTGGAAGTTAGGGAGATGAAATGATATTTTAAATTTCTGAATTATAATACATTATCGCTGTGTTCAGAGATGATAGTATTGAGCGCAGTTTTATGGTAATTATTTTAGACGTTGGAAGCTTGTATTATATTTCTATCTATTGGTTTAATTCAGCCTGCCGGGGCTATGTCCTGAGATCTTTAGGGTCATGCGTTTTCATAAGGAGTTATTCCCCAGTTTGATTTAGTCAAGAACAAATTACTTTATGAGGCAGTTGAATTCATAGATAATATGTCTTGTATAGTTTTGATTTCGCTGGAGAGTTTTTGCTGATGATGATAAAGGTGGCTGTTGTGAATTTTTCTAATAAATAAGTAGTTTGATATTTTAGTTTGTTCGACTTGAATACTACATTTTTATAGTGTTCCTTAGACTAAGTTTTATTGTTTGTAATGGCTTTGCATCTGGTTTCGATAAAACATATTAACGTTATTGCTGTTACTTCTGTGCATGGTGAAACTGTTGTTTAGATTCGGTTGAAACAACTTGATTTGGCTGTCTTTACTCTTGTTGAGGAAATTGTTATTGATTGGAATTTGTTTTACGTTACTGGATTCTTTACGGAATAGATTGGCCAAATGACCCTTGCGAAAGCTTTTCCTCCTGTACAAATATAGTCCCACAAAGAAATCTCTTTTTCCTACCTAAGAAACACACAATAATAATCTTAAAGTTTTCACTTAAGTTATCAAAATGGTTTATTTTGTTATACTATAATGTGATTTGTTTTCATTCTTAGATTGAAAAAATAACCAGAATAGATTCCTAAATATTACTTGCCTTTATAGAACCTGTGGGCAACGGAAAACACAAAGACCCGATTGAAATGTTTATTTTGAAGTGCTGGAAAGGTTTACGGGAATCTCCCCGATAAAACAGAAACAAACTGTAAACTAACAAGTGAATTTTTTGCTCTTGATGCATTAGTTAAGAAATAATTTTAAAAAATGTAATATCCACCTTATTTGCCATATAATCAACCAAAACCATCCACTCGCGATTCAAAATGCTTAACCTATAGAAACTGGACGTAATCCTACCACTGTATAGATCAGTATAGGAGCTGTTTTATAGACGTTAGAAATGTAGATTATGGGTATATGTAGTATAGATAACGGTTGACCCTGGAATTGAAGAGATGAAGAGTGTAGTAATCGAGGAATGATTCTCTCAGGAGTTTGTTCTACAGACAACAGCTCTTGGATATGAATCTGTATGAATGGAAATTTCTTCTTACTTATGGAATACGAAAGGAATCAGGATATTTTCCCCTGAGTACATGACATGGCGGATCTTACTCGTAAAGGTCTGAATTCTTAGAACCAGGGAATATATATTGGCAGAACATTAACCATAGAAATGGCAATAAGTTAGCGATAGACCTTGCCAGGTTGCGTCTATGAGCTTGTAGGCTGGAAAATTATACACCACCTACAGTGCCGCGTAAAAGCTTTTAGAATCTGTCCAAGCTGGAAAAGAATGGACTGGACAGTTCCAGCCCAGATATGGCAGCAATACTCCATTTTTTGTTTGATCTGACTTTCGAAAACTTAGAGCATTTTAGGTTGAGTCAGGTACTTTATGAAGCGGTATAAAGTGAAGTTTTTTTTTTTCAGTGTCATTAGTGATGCACTGTATATATGAGGTCAACTTGATGTACTGTATATATGAGGTCAACTGGATGTACTGTATATATGAGATCAACGATGTACTATATATATATATATATATATATATATATATATATATATATATGAGATCAACTCGAGGTCAGTATTGAACTTGATTCTCGATAGACGCTCAAAGCAAGAGGACTCTTTTTTTAGACGACAACCATTCATCGGGATTGGTAAGAATGGTAATAATTATTATTATATTTTAATTTATTTTTTTTTAATGCGATGTCCTTTAGGGACGTAGGCAATTAATGTTCTGTACAGATTCACAAATACAAATTGTCATGACATCTTAGAAATAGATTGGAGTTGGATCCCCGTTGCTTTCTCCGAAATTGGTATTCAGAATATTCCTTCTTTTCGAGCGGTTGCCACCTAAGGCTAAAAAACCAAGTTTACTTTTATATTTAACCTATGTCTGGGTAGGAGGAGAAACATGGAATCAAACCTTTTCCAAAAGGCATTTCTGTGAAAGTGAACGCAACAAGCTAGACCGGAATTTGAACTCGTCTCGCCGAATCCACTTGGTACTTGCTGTGGCCTGTTTAGGGGTCAGAAAGAAAGGCACGCAAAGAAAAAGGCAGGTTGAACAAGTGTATTGAAATAACAGATATATACAAAGCATGAGTGATAGTAATAAGCAGATAGGAGTGTACCTCCGAACGGTAGGTTAACACTGCGTCTCGGCTGCCCACCATTTCCCGTTAGGATTGGTTTGGTTAATTTTGTTTTACGGCATATCAACCTCAATGGGTTATTTAATGCCGACAACATTTTTTATTGCTGGTAATATTTTGTTTTGTCAAAAATCTGTTTCTGGTAATATTTTTCCTTCAAAATGGTATTGCTGGTAATAGTTAATTATTTGGCCATAGCTGGGACCCTGACAGGTGCTACCACTCTGGGTCAAAATGGACCTGGGAACACCAGCAATTAAGAGGTGGTTCCACGCTCCTCAAAACCTGATCAGAGGCCTTGCTGCTGGATGTAGTTTATCGTCTTACCCAGGAAGCGGATGTAGTTTAACGTCTTACCCAGGACGTACTCCCCGTTAGGAAGTCTCGCAGTTAGTATTTATGAGAGAAGGAAGAGTTCATTCTACTGTAGGAGGGTTTGCCACAACAGTACCATAATAAAGTGTACAGTTACATCTCCACGTTCTGACTATCTAATTTTAGTTGTTGTTTCGCTACCGTGTATCATATGACAGTAAATCCACTCATTTCATCCGTATTCCATTTGTAAGGAAAAGGTTTCACTCGGCTTCTTATTTCCGAAGAACTTCTATTTTCTGCAACCTATATATCCTTGAACATTAGAATCTTAACCAATTCAAATCAAATGTCACCAGTCTGCTTTATACTCATAACATTCAATCCTTAGCATCTCCTTTTACATCCAATTCAATCACCTTATTCATTAACCCTCTGCCTTGAGTGGCTCTCGAGCCATCTATTGGGTGAACTTTGCCATTTTAAAAAAAAATCTCTTCCTAACTCTTTCCCTAACATTCATTTCCTTTACAGATTATTTTATTACCATCACACCATGATCATTTTTCGACCGTAGTCGGGATCATCGAGCCAATGCGATCGATCCTTTTCTTTTAGCTCTACTGTATGCGCTACGCCAGGGCTACATACAGTTCTGAATTCAGAGTTACTTTCTCCTAGAAACAGTTGTCACCCAAGGCCAAAGAACCCAGTCTGTCCTGCTATTTGCTCATAGATGGAGGGAGAAGAGGTTTCATACGTGCTGGTATTAGCACGTAAGTGAATAGAATGGATACGAGTGAAATTCGAACTTGGCTCTCCGATTCCCCAATCCACTACTTAGTCCACACATCCTCATTACCATCTATATTGATGCACTCTCGAACCTTTGTTTGGTGAACATATGTATTAAAAAAATCTGCCTTCACCCGTAACCGTTACGATATATGTGCATAAAACTGGTAAAAATTTAGATATAAAGTCAGCTTAGAAAATGTTAAATCAAACATTTAAAAAAGACATTCTGAAATATTTTTGTTTGTATCCTGGGTGATTTGGAAAGAATAAAATGTCTTATTTATGCATATTAGATATGACTCCGTCAGGAGAGAGAAAGAAAAGTGTAAAATTGTATATATACGAGTATTTTCTTTCTTCCTTTTATTTTACGATGTTCATGTTATCGATTTGCCAAATAAGTATAAAGGCTGTTCATTTCTACGTCCATTTGTATGGAGACTTTTTCCTTTTTTTTTTTTTTTTTGAGCTCACGTATTCGTTCATGACCCTAACCGTCTGTTTAATCCTTTTGGTGAATATACTTACGTATTGCAACTCGCACACCGATAGCAAACCGCTTTCTTCGTTCGCCTCTTCTTTCTACTACTCGTCATCAGTATTCAATTCATCTATTTCTTTTCTCTCTTATCTCTTTCTCCTTTAACCCTTTTCCTCCATCTTTCTCTCTCTCTCTTTCTTTCAAACGCACACACACACACACACAGAGACACACACAGACACACACAAAAGTTCTCTCTCCGTCAGATTTTCTCGCTCTCTTTTCTTTCTGCGTCACTTGTTGATTGGGAAATAAAAATCAGTTATGTAGGCATGTAAGTTGAAACCATCAATTCTGAGTCACGTCTTTCGTGACCCGTAGAACGGAACGAGGATACTTCGAGCAGAAGAGAGATTTTGAATTTCCGACATTGCGTGAGTCTGGGAATTTCATCAGGTTTTCCGACTCAGTCAGCAATTCTGACACTTCGCGTTCGAATTTGCATTCGATATTTCGATTGTTTTATGTCTTTTTTTTTTTTTGTCTTTTTTTTTTTTTGTCTTTTTTTTTTTTGTGAATGTTTTCTTTTCGATTTAATCAGCAGTTCTCTTATGCATCTATCCTTCGGAATTCAGCGTTACGAATGACCTTCGATTCAACAAAATTATTTTTGATTCGCTATTCATATGTCAGCTCAAACTAATTAACCTTCATTTTCCTCGGACAAGTGTGTGATTGCAATGCACATGGCCTTGTCTGGCCTTTTCTTCAAGTCCGATTTTACTTTCGAACATCGATTTCTTTTTGTTTTTTGAATTCTATTCGTTGCACTATAACATAGTAAAGAAAGTACACTTAATAAAACTAAAGAAAACGTCTATTCTGTTGTATTTTTTCTTCCTTTTTATTAAACTTAGGTAACTTGGAGGCTTCTACAGTTTTATCATGAATTATTTTCATTCAAAATTTTCTGTAAAATGTACTTCGAACAAATGAACGCTATTCTTCTGCTTTGCGGCTTTCTCCAAATAAAACCGGTTGTAACAGTAAAATTGTCCAAAGCGTGTAAAAGCAAAATTGTCCATTTATTAAACTTCGAACTGTTGTATATCAGAAATGATTAAAGATATCTTACTGGAATTCTCCAAGGTTTTTATGATACTATTGGGCCCTACTCTGCGAAACAAGAATACATAATTACATTCCAAGCTTAACAGAAGAATCGTAATGAAATCGATCATAAAAGAATATGATATGTTCATCATTAATTAATCATAGCTAAGGATCGGAAGCTCATGAAGTATTGAAATAAAGTTCAAATATATATATATATATATATATATATATATATATATATTGTTCTAGGATCCTTTTCCAACTTATTCAAGATGA
>CAHIKZ030000868.1:4907500-5025000 GCA_903632075.3 Acanthosepion pharaonis
ATATATATATATATATATATAGGTAGATAGATAGATAGATAGATAGATAGATAGATAGACCAGAGTTCAAAAGTTTGAAGCCACCCCCATAAATAGAATGCGATGAACTTGACAGAAGAGTGACAAAATAAATTCTTATGGCCATTGAAAAAAGAATAGAATCAATTTTGAAACTTATACTCATGTAACTTTTACAACGAATGCCAATGTAGTAATGGAAGCTAAAGGAGGATATTCTGATTAAATCAAAATTTAATACAAAAAATCCTTTTTTATTTTTGTCATAATAAAATTTATAATAAAAAATGGCTCTTTTTTAACACTGTATAATAATTTTCTCTTAGTGAATAGACAAAAAAGACCTACTTTTGTGTCCAATTTAAAATTACTTGATATTCCTTAGATATTTGCACTGTAGTGTATATATATATATATATATATATATATATATATATATATATATATATATATATATATATATATAATAGTAATACTTTTTTTAAATATGAGAAATTACACTCGTCTGGAAAACTTGGGGGTACTTTGATATGTAAATAAACAGACCAATACCCAAGGAAAAAAAAAAGAAAGAATAAAGAACATGTACGTCAGCCGAAGACAATCGTCTAGCATCCAAGGTCAGAGGCCAAAGAAAAAAAACCGATACGAGTAAGTAAAACAACTAAGTAAAGTGCTCAATACCCTTAGTAGACCAAAACTAATTAAACCTAAAGAGCCATGTATATATATATATGTATATATATATTATAAATTAATATAAAATATGGTTTTTCCGCTACACAGTTCTAACCATGTTTCAAAAATAGAAGCTAAAAGCCCCGAATTTAATTTTGCAATTAAATTAAAAGCATTTCATCCTCATGCTCTGTAAATTTACATTGAGCACTATTTTGTAAAAATAAAAATATCTATAAGAACACCGGATTATATATCTTACTATATATATATAGTTACATATATCTATATACATAGTTACTTATATACATACATGGTTACATATATATATGCATAGTATATATATATATATATACGGATAGTTACGTATAGATATAGTTACATATATATATATAGCTACACACACACATATAAACAATTAGTATTTAAGAGGCTGCATCTTCACATGTATATCAAAAACACCAAAAAATAAAAATAAATAAGAAATCAACCAGTACACTCACCAGTTCTACGCAACACGTCAGCATTTAGACATGTTATGTTTATTCATTTTAGTTTTAATGATTTCATGTCCACGAATTAATTTATTGGTGGCTGTAGAATATTGATTAAGAAAAATTCCAATATATGAGTGACAAGATAGATAGATAGATAGATAGATAGATAGATAGATAGATAGATAGATAGATAATGAACATACTTAGATAGATAGATAGATAGATAGATAGATAGATAGATAGATAGATAGATAGATAGATAGATAGATAGATAGATAGATGCAAACATACATCAATGTGTCGGTGTAAAGTCGCTGGGAAAATTTTTGAAAGTTAAAAGAAATGATAATGAAATTTACAAAACAAAACAAACTTCGCAACAAAATTTACCACCTGACATCTTAAATGAAAAATGTAAGTGTAAATTTAAAATCAAGTTAAACTCCCTTGCGTTTAAATATTTGAAGTAAAACTTTACAAACAAAAATTGAATCTTAAATGAAGACATGAAAAGAAAAAGAAATTAATAAAGAAATTGCCGAAATTTAAGAATTATTTAATTTCATAGAAAATATAAAATGCTGAAAATAAATTTAATCGAATTAATCACATATAACGAAACCTCAATCCACATGCACTTAAAATATACTTGAATGTATTCACATGCAAACATAACACACACACACACATAATATATATATATATATATATATATATATATATATATATATATATATATATATATATATAGATAGATAGATAGATAGATATATATATATATATATATATATATATGAAGGGAAAAGAAATAGTGAACGAGAGAGAGTGAGATGTGGGTACGGAAAGTTCTTGCCTCAATATATCATTAGAAAATGTCCTCCTTTGATTAGACTTTTGAGAAATGAATCATTTCGAGAATTTTTTGCCATTCCCTTGGATAGATAGATAGATAGATAGATAGATAAAGAAAGAAAAGAAAGGAAAGAAAGAAAGAAAGAAAGAAAGAAAGAAAGAAAGAAAATTGTTCTCCATAATCTCTGACAATGATAATCATAACACTACAGGCCAAATCACATCTCTCTCTCTCTCCCTCTCTCTCTCTCTCTCTCCCTCTTCTTCTTCTTCTTCTTCTTCTTCTTCTTCTTCTTCTTCTTCTTCTTTTCTCTCTTCTCTCTCTGTCTCTCTCTATCTATCTATCTATCTATCTATCTATCTATCTATCTATCTATCTACCAAAGCTTTTTCCAAATGAGTCGATATGAAGAGACTGATAGATAGATAGATAGATAGATAGATAGATAGATAGATAGATAAAAATGTCACCTAATATTACATCAGATGAAAATATTTTTTTAAAAGTATATTGTTCCATGTCCTCATCCTCCGCACGGAGTTACTATCACGGTCACACAACTTCGGAAACACTCAGCTGAAATACCAGAACATACTACAAAACACATGTAGCCGAACAAATTGCACACGCGTCTCTCTCTCTCTCTCTCTCTATATATATATATATATATATATATATATATATATATATATATATATATATATATATATATATATATACCTGCACATACGCACGTACTCACAGAAATCAGCATATTTCCACGTGCGGAAACGCGCACACGTACGAACATACGTGCTTACATACAAGAACCGATAGATAGCTTCAAACATACATACATACGCTAACATATCATACGCATAGACACGCGTGCAGACAATGACACATACGCTGATTATTGCTTTTAAATTGTATTATTGCTCTAAGCAGCGCTTTTGCGGGCTCATGTATTTAATTCTATATCAGTATTGATTCTCTGACTTTTGCTGTAATCGATGACTTGATCTTTTCCTTATTATTTCGAAGAAGCCTTATCTTTATTCGATATCGTTAATATGGCGTTCAGTCCTCCGCCGAAAACATTAAATGGCTAATAGAATTGAAAATATTTTAGCAGAAGGTAATACGTTTAAAGCTGATCTCAGAACAAAACTCGCTTACATGAAGCGAAGTAAATTATATTTTTTCCCTTTCATTCTTTTTCGCTATATTCTTGTTCGTTTTTTGTTTAACTCTCTGCCTTTATATAATGAATTTTGATTCTTTGCTAAAAAAAAAGTGAGATGAAAACCTATTTGCCTAAAATCAAATTAGCAGCCTTTTTTCTTCATTGTTCTTTCTTTTTCTTTTTTTTTAAAAATCTTTTCAAAGGTTAAGTTAATAACGAAATTAAAGATTAAACACGAATGCCTTTGCTGTATGAATGATTCCGAGAACAAATAAGTAACGCCTCGTTTGAAAAATGTGTGAGTTTACGAGAAATTACGAGATTCCTTTCAAATGTAAATCTATTCGGTGAACAGAAAGATTAAACGAGAAAAAAAGTTTCAGAAACTGATTTGGCTGTTTCTAAAAGGAATTTTTGTACCTTTGTTAGAAATCAAGGTTTCTTTGGGTTTTTTTAAGGAGTGTCACTAATCAAACAATGAAAATAAAAACACGGAAGGCGTACAAGAAATCGTAATCGTTATCCCTAAAGTTAATATTCTTATGTACCAGGGCGCATCAGTAGCCTGACACGTAATTATTCGTGGAAACTTGATCTAAAATTTTCACTGTAAAATGTTCGATCAAGACGATCAATATTCATTTTTGTATTGAGCAAATGGTGGGGGGTATGTTGAAAAATAAAGAGGAGCTGAGTTATAAATTATTTCCGAAATTTTGAAACTCTTTCTGTCCTGTGTCAGAACACTTCCCAGATATTTAAATGTCTGTCACTGAAATCCGAAGACGTATTGGGATGACCAAAGATGCATTCCAAAAGCTAAGCAGAGTATTAAGTGACAGAAAAATTTTGTTAGAAATAAAGAGTACTGAACTCTTACGTGATATCTGTTCTCTTATATGGCAATGAATGCTGGACAATCTACTCAAAGGTAAAGAAGAGACTTGAAGCAACAGAAATGTGGTTATACAGAAAGATGCTGGGAATACTATGGCACCGAACATATGAGCAGCAATAAAACAAAAAGGAATCATCAAGAAGAGTGGAAATTTCTGGGGCACATAATGAGGAAAGAGGGCTTGGAAAATCTGATACTCACGGAACAGGTTGAGAGAAAGAGAGAGAGAGAAAGGAAAACAGCGCGTAACATACAAATGGATAGCAGAACAGTGGGAGAAATAACAAAAAGACAAAACTTATTAAAAGCTACAACAGAGAAGAGCGTGTGGAGGGCTATAATCGCATATGTTCTGAAGAATTCTTCTGTTCTATACCACCCGCCATATTCACCTGACTTTACAGTAACTAGTTATTACCTTTTTCGACCACTGCAAAATCGTTTGACGAGGAAAAGTTGCTCTAATGAAAACCAGATTCAAGAGGTCGTCATCGCATCTAAACCTGCGGAGTACACTATTTACATTATTCGGCTTATCGTCCTCATCTTTGTTGACATATTTATGACAACGTTTTGGCCGTTGTACGCTCCGGCCTTCTTCAGGTGGTTGGAATGTCGAACTGAACCCTTTATTTCACTCACTGGGGTAGACTGTTCTAGTTCCCCTTGCCATGTCTAATGGATGTCAGTTATCAGTTATCTCCTGTTAATTTCCCTCTGAAAGTTCTTCACTGCCTTAACCGAGTATTGAACTCCCACTCTTTAGGTCCCATCAGTGGATCTAACCAACGCCTTTTTCCACTGTGCCATGTGTCCTTAAGGACACATCTGAAGGAGACCGGAACGTACAACGGCCGAAACTCTGTGATAATATAGCAACAAAGATGAGGACGATAGTCCGAATAATGTAAATAGTGTACATAATAAATCATCTCAGAAATATAGACAGATACCTCCGGAGTTTTACTGAAAAATATATCAAACAGATGAGTGACACCATGGCAATTCAAAAATAATGACGAGTATACAAATGAATAAAATATAATTTATATCTGTTTATATCACTGAGATGTTGTATTATGATTATTTACATTATTCGGACTGCTATCCGCATCTTCCCTGTCATATTAACAACGTTTCGGCTGTTATACGCTCCGGCCTTCTTCAGGTGATTTGAATTTCGAACAGAACCCTTTATTTCGTCCACCGAAACTGAGACATCCGGAAGAGGCATGACACGCGGAACTAAAACAATCTACCCCGGTGGATGAAATGAAGGGATCGATTCGAAATTCCAATTACCTGAAGAAGGCCGGGGCGTGTAACGACCGAAACGTTGTGAATATGGCAATGAGGATACAGATAAGAGTCCGAATAATGTAAATGTTGAGAAGCCCTGCCTTAACTAGATTGTTGTTGAGATTAATTTAGTTTTATTTACTGTATTTGACTTAAGTTAGATGCCAGAGTAACGCTAGGAAATTGTTATCCCGTAAGTATAGGGCGCATTCCTTGGCAGGGTATTGAAAATTAGACCAAAATACCAATCTTTGGGGAGTGTGAATATCTTTTGAAATTCTTTTATCTCCTGTAGATGGACCGAAATCTAATACCGAGGGTGTATTCTCCCAGGTTGTAGATTCACCATTGTACTTAAATTTGAACGTTACAGGTAATCCCTAATGCCTAAATTGTCTCTAAAAGGAAATTGCTGAGGGAAGTGAAATATTTTTGACATCGCGCACATGTATGCATGTAGAGCGCCACATCAATTGCCACTTTGTATCGAACCTATCATCTTGAAAGAGTAGCTTAATAAAATCGATGAGCAGAGAACTTTTTAGTACTCCCTATATAGAGAGAGTACGCACATACTCACATAGGTAGACCTATGGGCGTACGCACACAAGCGCACAGACACACGCACACATCCACAATGAAAATTTAAAAAAAAGCACTTGTACCAATGAAAAGTGAATATAGAAAAAACAATCAAGAAGCATAAACAGTCAATTGCTAGTACCTCTGAAACGTAGACAGTGTGATTCCTGGAGGGTCTGTCTAGGAAACTCAGGAGTCGGAATGCTGAACGTAATGAGCTAAGTGACAAATATTTTAATCGTATTAATTATATATATATATATATATATATATATATATATATATTGAGAGAGATATGAAATTAATCCCCTATACTCTACCATGTCTCTTTAACTCCCCCTTTTACACTCTCTGTTAAATTACAAAAACTTACACTACCCATCAATTTTAATTTCATTTTTCGTTTCATCTCATTTTTGGAAGTGCTATCTGATGATCCGGCGTCCTTTAAAAGGGCTCTGGTGAAATAAATTATTATAATGGTACCTTAAAGTGGTCTGTTTTTCTTTTAAATATTAGCTCTGGATTTACATTGCGCTCTCAGGATTTCATCCTCCTTGGGATTACCCATAAGGTTTACCAAGTTCTTCATAACTTAAATATATATATATATATATATATATATATATATATATATTCTGTAATAAATGTTATAAAGTTACTTAGTTTTAAGTATAGCTAAAAGAACTAATGTGATTTCAGGCATTACTGTAAATCAGTTGGCAAATGTTTCCCGTGAACTGCCAAATCGTATTACCCTTTGTATTGTTGATGATGGAGGACATGTGGAAACTTAAATAAAATTTCAATAAAACCTTAAAACATATAGATTTACTTCTTTGTAATCCTTTTTACAAATTATTTCTATAATATAAATTATATATATAATACAGGTAACTGAGCCGTTGGTATATAAATCCGTGTGGATCCTTGTAATAATAATTACTAAAATTGATCCACAGAGAGCTCGATGTTTTTATTTTAACAGACCACATGTCTTTTTTATAGAAAAAAAAAAAAATTACCTCATCATCGGAATAGATGGTTTGAAAATATATATATATATATATATATATATATATGATTTTTGCTTATGATTTAACTTACAGTTTAACATTGTTTTCGCACTAAAGTATCACGGAGAATTAAATTGTTGTCGGCTGCATTTGAAAATTTACCAGAAAAATTCTAAGCACGAGATAACTCGTCACGTGATATGTCGTAGTCGGCGTCATAATTAAAAACTGACTCAATAAGTTAACCAAACGTATATATAAATATGTATATGCGTGGGGGTAAAGTAAACTATAGAGTGGCGACAAAATTTTTTAAGAAATTTGACAAATGAAAACGTTCAAAGTAAATAGATTTGATTACGCGTTTCGCCATTTTAGGCTTCATCAGATCCAAAAAGGACTGACAGAAGTGAGTATTTATGCATATGCTTAAATAATGAGTTATAGTATGTTTCCTTAAACTGATGTTTCTCGTGATTAAAGAAAATAATGACTTAAAAAAAAAAGCCGCTAATATCTATTTATAATTCTTAGTCCATATATATATATATAAATATATATATATATGTATATATAAATATAAAGAAAGAACAGTGCATTTAACGGGTGTCAGATTTCATTGAAAAATACATCCCTACCCCTACCAAAACGTAACTAATAACTGACACATCAAAATACCGCCATAATGAACACGCAAACACCCCTTGTCTGGTTGAATTGGATTTCTCTGTATCCTTGGAAACGTGAATTATGATTTTTGCTGTGTCTTTAAAACCCAGTAATTTTAAAAGTTACTCCAAAATTCGCTTGAGGATGAAATGGAACTAATGTCTTCAATTTAATTACAAAATTAAATTCGGAGCTTTCAGCTTCCATTTTTGAAACATGGTTAGAACTGTGTAGCGAAAAAAAACATATTTTAATTTAGATCAATTAATTTATAATTATATATATATATATATATATATATATATATAATTATTTCTTAAAGATGTGATTCCATCGCAACACAGAAATTACTGTTTCGAAACTATACTCAAAAATTTTTTTAAAAAAGTATTCATTTATAGAGGTGTTTTGTTTTTTTTTTTGTTTTTTTTTCCTTTGCTATCATGGTGGTCACTACTGTGATGAAAGTATGAATGTTTATTATATGTCAAATTTTTGGAATCATGTAAGGTTTGGTTGGAAGATTTTTGTCTGGCTACAATGGCTTTTTTCCCTAGGCTCTGTTGTTTTTTATTACTATTTGTTGAAACTTACTGACTGATGTTCCAGTTACAGTCTTTTTGGTGTTAATTTATTTCTTTGATGGTTTCTTAAGCGGGTGATTGGTGTGATTGATCACAAAAGAAAATCTCAGATTAAACCTCTGTTTCCAACCTATAAATGACTAAATCATTTCTTCAATGGGTTATTCTAAAACATCGCTTGAAAATGAAAATGTGCTCTAAATTTTAACTTTAATATTGAAATTAAACTTTAGGACTTGAGTCAAGTTTGGAAACAGTTATTTCTGTGTCGCGATGAAATCATATTTTAAAAAAAAATAATTATAATTTAAGCTCTACTTCTGTATCGATCGCTGTTTTTGAAAAATAAAAACATAAATACTAATAAACCTCGGATCATTAATGTAAGTGTTCTCAACTATTACATCAATACACACACACACATACGCATAGATAGATAGATAGATAGATAGATAGATAGATAGATAGATAGATAGATAGATATACCCAAGTATAGGATTGGTGTATACAGAATAGTTTCCAATAACCAACAAATACTATTCTTAAAAAAGTGCTCAATACAGAGTACAGCAAATATAATTATTTATTCGAAAATTATAAGAAAAATACATTATAAGTGATGGTCTTCTATTCAACACCATCACTTGATAAGACACCAGAAGTGTTGAAACAAAATGGCTATATTTGTAGTGATTTTATAACATATTTATGTTATAATTTTCGAATAAGTAATTATCTATCTATCTATCGATATATATATACATAACATATATATATACAAAACTATTGTGTTCTATTTGAATTGTTTGCGAGATGGATGTCTCGCCATTTAAATAATTAACCTTTGCATTAGTTTTGTGTGAATAATTCATGTATTTGTAAATTGATTGCACGTTTATTGTAATTTAAATAACTGATCCATGTGCGACTTTTGGTTAATAAGTGCGACATTACTGTAATTATTGAACAATATAGTTCATGCCACTTTGACAGTAAAATTTACCAGTAAAATAATTTGTTCATTACCATATTTGGTATAAACGCAAACACTTTAAAAAAAGAAATTTAAAATCAAACTCAGCGTTGCTTTGGCGCGTTCAAAAACCAATATCTCATTTTCAATAGCATTTCGGATACAATACACATATATTTTCGATGTCCTTTTATTACTAAGAGAAAAAAACAAGAACAACATCTATTATATACCTGAAGATGTCTGTAGGAACAGACGAAAGCTTGTAGTAAAAATAACAACTGATACGGCAGAAATTTATATAAACAAGGATCAATTCATTCATAACGGATCTGGAGGTTTTTGTGTACTATTTGAATTGTTTGCGAGATGGATGTCTCGCCATTTAAATCATTAACCTTTGCATTAGTTTTGTGTGAATAATTCATGTATATATATATATATATATATATATGTATGTATGTATTGGGAAAGGTATGAATCCTCTTCCTCTCCCTCCAGCTATGGGTAAAATAGCAGGACAGACTGGGTTCTATAGCCTTGGATGGCAACTGGTCTAGGAGAAGGACAACTCTGAATTCAAAACCTGCGAAGGGTCATTTGGGAACCTTGTGGCATTCGGTGCACCAGGTCTCTGTATTCGTCCCTTCAAAAAGTGTGGATGGTCCTGCACGAGGCCTTCACCACTATAATCAAATCTCATGTGCCGGTGTCGGGCTGTCGGTTTCCTGGAAACTGATCTGCTTGACCCTCATACATCGAATCTCGATGGGAGAGTCGATTATTATTATTATGTATGTATGTATATAATGTATATTTGGGTAGCAATCTTTCTTTCAAACATGTTTCTTTGAATATGACAGAGAAGAAAAATTTCATTCATTTTTTTTTCTTGAGTTTTTTAATGGTTTTAAATTTTTCATATGGTTGGTCTAATAGTGTAAAAAATGTCCGTAGTGTCTATTGCCCCAGTCTCTTTCGGCCACCTCCAACCCATGTGACGTCGTCCCCTGGTCGCAGCGCCAACTGTGACGTTCTATTCTGGTCTACCACGGCACCAACTCTGACGTCCCTAAACAGCACCAATTGTGACGTCCTCGCCCCCGCGCCAGCCGTTCGCTCCTCACTGCTCCGTTCGGGTGTCGCTGCTCCAAACGTGACGTCCGCCTGTCGCGTCAGTCGTGTTGTCTCGTCCTGTGACGACCAACTGGCTTGGTATCGGTCGCGGCACCCAAATGTGACGTTCTAACCTTTTGGTGATTCGGGTGGGAATCTGGTTAGATTTGATATCAGCCCCGTCGTTCCCAACTCGCTTCCAACGCCTGGTTACCAAGGTAACTGCATTGATCTCCAGTCTGCCCACCCACGTTGTGAATTGATCTTAGGCAGACGAGATCAAACAGTGGTTGGGGCCGTAATGCAAACCGAGTTTAACGGGGGTGATACCACACAAATATGCATGAAAGAAAATAAAATGAAAACTCAAAAGTTCCAAGTATCAAAGAAAAAGGTAACAAACTTTATGTCTAGTTGTTCGATACATAGGACTGCATCTATCTCCCGACCCGTTCTATGGATTGTGACACGTCGTTTTCCGTTAGGCAAGTTTTAACGCTTCAAGTTGTTTGCTCTCTAAGAAATTGGTGTTTCGGTGTGTCTTTGGACGAAAGTCGAAAAAAAACTTATTGTGGTGGTCTGGATCTAAGTCACTCTTCAAAATAATTGTTCTTGGGTTGAAGAGGAGTCCGGAATTTGCGTGAATCTTGGTCAGCTATCTACGAGGCGGCTTCAACTGGAGACTCAACTCAAACTTTTCTGGAACTGAACTCACTGGAACTGCTGGAACTGATTTCCGCTCGTTGGGGCTTCGCTTATATGGACGCCGACCAAAACCGGGGTGGGTCTGTCGGCGTCGGGGGTTCCTCGATAATTCTAAATATATATCCACCTCTTTTATATCTGGTTAGGGATTTTCCACTCTTTTCCATTTTTGGGAACCTTTCCTCACTCCCACCTTCTCACCATACTTCAGAGGGCGTGAACTGCCCTCCTCACTTCTTCGTAGCAGCTTCTCATACCTACACTCTGGATGAGGCGGCGACAGCCTCCTTCGTTCGTCACGTGATCACTACTCGACCAATGATGTCTTAGTCGGGCGTGGACGAATCTGCGGCTTTGTTTCAGGGAAAAAAATATCTTGCTTAACTAAAAAAAAATTATCCCTTCTTTTCCTTTTCTTCCTCTTAATCGCCGTTATCATTTCTCTAGCCGCAAACGGGACAATATGAACAATGGCGGTCATAACTCTTGTTCTACACGTGGTTTTCGTCAGGTATTTTGTCGCTAATTATCCGAATGGGTGGTCTTCTTAACACGGCCAACGTCGCCCCGAAAAGACATTTCTAAATTCTCATTCATTTCCCTTCGGTACATATTTCTGATAACATAATTTTATTATCGCAGGCCAAGGATGTTCCGTCGAAAGAATTCGGTCAATGGACAGTCGTGTGTGTGGCTTTGATACAATTAATTTTTCCTATCTATCCAAAGTCCTTTTAGTTGCCTGTTTTTCGTCACTTATCGAAATAACATTTTCATTTGAATTTTTCTTTGGCCAGTCGGCCTGTAGTTGATAATAAGATGCCTTCCCGTACCAATAATTTGTTTTCATATCCTTAGATAACACAGCCGTCCTTAAAACATATCTGATTCTTTCTTTCTTTCCCTTTCTTTTTACTCAGAATTTCCCTGTCATTGTAATGACACCTTTCGCCATTTGTTACTTACCAAAATATCCCTTATCCATTGTCTCTTAGCCGTGTGTGTGTTCTGCTTATCAGCCACGATTCGGTCCTTAGCCTCTCCTTTTCTTCTTTTCTTTCTTTTCTTTTTCTGTCTCGTTAAATGGTGCCACACCCAGATATAATTCCAGCTTCAAAATAGTTACACAACCACTCCAACGCCATCATAAGACGCGCAGGGAAAATCAGCATTTATGTAGTTCTTAACCTATAATATTACAACCAAAGAATTAAAATCTATCCTAGATGACAGAACAGAATATGCAAAATTAAAAAGAAAATCTCAGAGAATCACTAAAAAGAAGTATGTAAATAAACTTAATACAGCTAACAATCAATCCGGATATCTGTACGGTAATAGAAATATCAGTACAGTAATAGAAAAATATCTGTACGGTAATAGAAAAATTCTGTATGATTGTCGGAGATTACCAATCCGGATATCTGTACGGTAATAGAAAAACCCATAAACCAGGTTTTTACTCCTCGAACTATCATATCCCAAATACTTATACCAGAATAATAATTTCCACATACATACCCAACAATTACAGCATCGAATGTACAAAATGTTCGTCTATAAGTTAAAAGCAATAAATTCCCCAGATATGACCCTAACTTCGCTCAATGTAGAAAATCTTTTCCCACGACCCAGTCGATGAAACATTGAACATAATTTGTGACTGCATCTAAAAACATCCATAAATCCCTCCTCCCCAAATTCGACCAGGAATTCTCCGGAAACTATTTCTCGCCCTTACTAAAAAAAAAAAAAAAAAAAAAGACTCATTCTACTATCATAATCGTAACCCCTGCATACAAACGAATGGAGTCAGTATGGGAAACGCATTAGGTTTTGCCTTCTGTAATTTTTACATGTTGAAAATAAAGTGCCCGTAACAATAGACAAACCACAAATTTACACAAGATATTTTTTTTGTTTTGCTAAAGGATAAGACGAAATTAGTAATCTAAAATGAAATTTCGAAAAGAAATAAAATTTACTTACGATCCCATGGTTAATAACAAAATCTCATTCTTCTATGACGTTGATATGAACTTAAAATCCTAAGTATTTAGCATCAATATATAAAAACCCCACCATTACGAACTCTTGTCTTCTAAGCCAGGATAGCCAATGCCCTGAAAAATATAAAATAATAGTGATAAAAAATGTCCTAAATAGAGCATACCTAAATCCTTCTTTCCACAGAATATTTCTAAGTGATCTCAAACACATAAAACTATGTAGACCCCCCCCCACGAGATCACTAGAAAAATCATTCTCCAAATGGAATAAAAACATAGTTTTATCATCAAAATCTTTATATTCTTATTAAGAGAAAGGATCAAAATATTTTTTGATTATTTCATTATTTTTTTACTCCTTTTTAGAACATTCGAAATTTTGATTAAAAAACTTTTTTTTTCTTGCGTCGCCGGTTGTACTAACTTTTAGCATAGCAAAGTTTCGCCTCTTTTTTGCGCTAACAGGCACATTAAGTTGGAAATTCTTGAAAAAAATCAAATAATTTTCGGAATTTAACGATATTTTCAGAACTTATTTACAAGTAAATGAAATTTTTTTTGAAAATTTCTTTATTAGAAAATCTTGATTAAAATATTTTTACAAGTGTTTCTCAGCCTTCCTTAATTTTATGAAAGCTTCAGAAATTCATCGAGATAATTTGTAGTGACTATATTAGTTAAAAGTAGAATTTTTTGAGCAATTTAAATCACCAATTTTATTGTGCAAAATCAGACTCTGTCTTACCGAAAATCTGTTCTAAATCGAAAAACAAAAAATACAATAAAACTAAGACATTATTTAATTATAGAAGATTTTCTTTTCTTTTATGAATAATATATATTAAAGATAATATTGTCTGAAGAAAAAAAAATTTCGACGAAAAATGAATTTTTACAAGATTTGTTTTCATTTTTTACAATTTAATATTGAATAATTAATAAAGATTTTGAGTCTTTTAAAGTTTAATTTCGATGAGAATTTTTACGGAATCTTGTTATCAAGTAAAATTATATTTACAAATTGTATATTTTAAAGCTTATTACAATCTGATGACCCCGACTATTTTTGAAAGAATTGTTTATATAAGGATTTTTATATATGTATATCGATGCAAAATTTCTGAAATATGGAAGTACAAATCGATAAATCTGTTTTTAAAAAATCACGTGTTTTGATGGCTGTGTTCCCTTACGGGAAAAAACAAAACCCTAATGAAAATTGTCGTCTGCTACACTATAGATAATTATGATCACGTTCGGTGGTCAATCCGCCGTCAATAAATCACGTCAGTAAAACAAGTCCCCGTAGTTAGAAAATGCTTGTATACAACATTTTATGCTATAAGTAGGTAATATTTGTTCCAAATCAGATTAACTTAACTTATATATTTTTTCAAATAACAGAAATATATATTTTATTTTTGAAAGATTTTTAAAACAGAAAAATAAATGAAATAAATAGCTGACGTGATCGATTTTACTAAATAAAAAATGAAACTCTATTCCAATCATTATAATTTCTGTCTGAAATAAATGAAAGCAATTTACTTACCGGATATTGTAAATTTAATCCTTTAGCCTTCATTTAAAGCTAAATTGAAAGCTTCAGATACATTTTTAAAAACCTTACGTTTACCGAATTCGTGGGTGTAACTACTTAAAACAAACATTAGTTGACAATGATTTTTCCAGCTACATCATCGATAAACAAATAATATTATTCTTACGAAAGTACATGACACCAGTACTAAAAATACAATGCAACAAAACATCAACATATTTTACTGTAACCAGAATCACAATAAATACAAACAGAACGAATTCACCATGCGACGAATCATTAAACACTATATTTCAGCCGTAAATTCCGACAAATAAAACTTATAATATATTACAGGAAATGGAAAACCGCAAGCCTTGTCGATACAGTGTAACCCGGATATAAGAGACCCGGATATAAGAGAAACCCGGATATAAGAGAGATTTTCTCTAATCCCAAATTAGAGCCTGTGTTAATGTATATAAAATAGACCAAACCCGGATATAAGATAAACCCGGATATAAGAGACTTCTTCTCCGGTCCCGATAACTCTCTTATATCCGGATTACACTGTACTAATCAAATAACCCTATTAAATCTAAACTACCGAAAACCAATATGGCGTATCAATTTAACTTCCCAGTACAGGACTGTGTTTCTTGTTATAAATCAATTAACTATATCGGTTAAACTACTACAACCTTGAGCTGATGACTCACGTGCCACATATCTGATCAAAGCGCTAAAATAGGCATTTAGCTACCCACAATGTACAATAACCCATAAGGACAATTCTGGTTGAAAGCACAATCATTCTTCATAAATCCTGAATCCGAAAACATCTCGTTGTGAGAAGCAATTTGCATAAAATATATGGCACCCAGTAGTATTCTAACTTTATTTAACAACGACAATAATGTGTTCAACGTTTTTGTTTAATAAAAAGTTGCCAACTTGAATTCCTGCCACTTTCTTTTCGTAGGATTCAGAATAAACGCTACTACATATACAAACATTACACAACTACATCATAAAAACAAAACCATGAAAAGAAATTAAGAATACTTAACAACAAACCCCTTGAAAACGGCTAAAGAAGTGGACGAAAGTGTTTGGGACCACAAACACTATGGACAACTTTTAGAGACAGAATGTATGTAAATATGGCCTGACGATTGCATCTAGCATGAAACAGACTGCCGCCTGTAAGTGTTGACTTCTATGTTCATTTTATATATATATATATATATATATATATATATATAAAATATTAGTGGGAAATATACACATACATATGCAATCATATATCTAAAATATATAAATATATATACATGCATACATACACATGCATATATATTTGTATAAAAAATAATTCCAAGAGGATAGAATCCAGGTAGAACACAATGTCCAGGACAGAGTAAGGATATAATAAAAAGTCTTAAACACTAATATTCAATGGTCATAATTTATTCCATTGGAATCGTAAATACGTGTGTGTATGTCACCACAAAATGTATCTTTTCCGGTTACATCTTTAATGTATTAGACATCCGAGAATATTCATATTTCTCTCACTTAAACCGTCTTTGACTCCCCTCTTTAAAGCTTCTCTCTGTTAAATTTTAATCCCCACCTTCACCTTTAGACCTTCCTGTTCTTCTCTTGTCTGTTACCCCTCCCTATAGCTTTCATTTACTCTAACATTCGTCCCACACTCTCATACATACACTCTCACTAAATTTTAGTTTTTATTCCCGGAGTTGTTTTTTTCTGTTTTCTTTTTGAATTTGTAGGTCTGATGAATTGGGTCGTATTTACGATTCCAATGGAATAAATTATGTCCATGGAATATTAGTGTTTAAGCCTTTTAATTATATATATATATATATATAAGTAATGCCAACTATACCAACGGGCCTCAGTGCCGAAGTGGTAACTAATTAGGCTCGATATAGCGCCGCTCTTCACAAATTATGTAGTGTAACTCATCCAAGTTTTCCTAACCCAACGGACTGTGTCCTCTAGCACTACGAGCCACGTTTTCTATCCCCAAGCTGCTCCATCCAAAAGTCGGTTCAAGCGATGATATACAAGTGATAAACATTATTAGGATGATTTAAAATATTCATAATTAATTCATCAAGTCTGGAAGAATCCTCAACAGAATGGACAATGCACTGAACGGCCGTTTCGTCCTATATTTGGGACTCATCAGCAGTGCGCATTTACTAATCATTAATTCTTCATATATATATATATATATATATATATATATATTTCTATACTTGGTTTTTGATTGGTTATTCTAGCTTTTGTAACAATGTTTCCCCCTAGTGTAGGATCGTTAATTAATCTGAAACTTTTAAAACTATTTATTTTATCTTCAACATCATCACTTGATAAGATACCGAGTGTGTTGAAACAAAATGGCTATTTTTGTAGTGATTTTATAACATACTTATGTTATATTTTTTTTATAAATAATGATTATATCTGCTCTACTTTGTATTGAGGACTCTTTTAAGAATAGTAATTGTTGGTTATTGGAATTCATTCCTTATATACCAATTATATACTTGGATATATATATATATATATATATATATATATATATATATATGAAGACTTAATGAACATTTTTTATTATATTTTTTTAATCTGATATATCTTTAATAAAACTTCGTTTCATTTTTTTTACTGGGTACTCATATTTGGGTAAACAAAATAAATACTATTTAAAACAAACGGAGCGTCTACTCAAATACGAATATTCACTAAAATAAATATATGAATTCATAATTTTCCTGTGGGTACTTCTGCAAAAGTGACCACAAAATCTCGGCTAGAATTTGAACTCGTCACGCTGATTCCAAGTTATACCTACACCGACCTCGTATATACATTTTCGAAGGTCGGTTGAAAGTTCATATGCTAACTATATCATGTAATATACTATGCACAAATCAAATGTCATATAGCACACAAACAAATGCGCACAACACATATTCTTGTATCCATGAATGTGACATATATGGGCCATCCATATCGACTCGGAAGTTCCCATGGGATTTCAGAATTTTATGAAATTTGAGCATATATTATCCTCCAATGAAAAACGAAAACCCCGATAATTTGGGCTTACTTAGGCTCTTAGTTCAGCCGCTTAACCTCCTGAAATTTGATCTCTTCTTTTGCTAATTTCAAAATAGCAGCATTTGATATATTTAATAAGTAAATTTGAATATACAATTCAACTGGCTACACGACTTGAGAAGCTCTTGAAAAATGCGTAAGATTGTTTTATTTTTTTTGTTTTTTTTATTGTAATCAACTATTTTTTATTGCTAATAATTTAGGACTCATGTCTGTAATAAAGCAGAAGATGATGCAACTATATATAGATAAGATTTGTGTACAAATTTATTTGCTCACAAAATCATGCCCAGAGTGTTTATTTTTAATTTAAAGGCTTTCCTTCTCGTGATGACCACTTAGTAATAACTTAATGTATACTTTATATTTTCTTAATTTATAAATATTGGATTTCCTTTCCTAATTATTGCCCTTTAAAGAAAGGAATTGAATAATGTAAATGTGTAGAGTGAGTAGCCAGGGCCAAATACAAAATAAGTAACAGAATTATCCAACAAGCAGAATTGATAAACTTTACAATAACAAGAAACAAAAAAGGAAAAACGCAAAAACAAATAATATAAAGCAAGCAAATAATATATGCAAGGCAAAACAACAGTAATAAGGCAAAAAAAAAGTTCACAAACTAAGAATTAGAGTTGACATACAAAAGGAAGTCCGAACAAGCAAAAATAGCATTCTGATTTCAAGCCAAGACAGACCGGGACTGAGTCAGATAAAACCGAGAACTGGCCTATTTTACTGGCTAGGTAAAAATCCCAGCATGCATTTGTGTGCTTCTACCCACAAAATGGATAGTGGAAAGTGATGTAATGGAATAACCAGCCACTCCCATAAATGATTACACTATAGGTAGTAAGTACCTATAAAGTCAACTGTCTACGAGAGACTCGATGAAGAGTGACAGAGAGAAGACGCAAGCACGTCCGACCTTCCAATTAGTGGCACTCACTACTAGATTGACCTGTGTGTATAACTGTACCGTATTTCATACTGTACTGTTAGTGTACAATAAACCTTTCTTCTATTATCCACCTGGTGTTAAGTAGTTTTCCCTTAGTACTGAATATAACAGAATGTGTTTTGCAATCTTTCCTCCAGATTGAAACCAAAAAACGACACTTATACTTAACATCAGAAAAAACCGTTTAAAATCCTAAGATGCATAATGAGGAAAGAGGGCTTAGAAAATATGATACTCACAGGACAGATTGAAAGCAGAAAAGACAGCGGAATACAGCGCATAACCTACACAACGAGCTTGTGAAAATGTTTGGCACAACAGGGATTAGGAGTGATATCAAAAAGACAAAATTTACTAATAGGTAAAAAGAATAGGAAATTGTGGAGAGTAATGATCGCCCACGTCTTGAAGAGACACGGCAGATAGAAGAAGATTCGAACTAATTTTTTGTAAAAAAAACTTGGCATCCATTTTCTCAAGACAGGTTTTCCAAAACCTGTTGCTTTAATAATGCTGGTCGGACCAAGTCTTTTTTTTTTTTTTTTTTTTTTTTAAATCTTGGGAGCCAAGAAAACTTGGAAATACCAGTTAAATCAGCTAATTTATTTATGTTACCAAATAGTAACTCAGATAAATTCAAGGGAGAGAACTCAGTTGTCTTGGCACGTGGATCAAGCATCATGTCCCCCCTACCCTAGCTCGTAACAAGCTTCCGGATTTTTCCACAAACCAATTTTTCCCCACCTCCACCGAATCTACTTTGCACCGTGACGAGACGACAAATTTCTTTTCGACATCATTCTTCATCCTCAAGTCAAGCCCTAAAACAGCCTCCTTTCGCTGTTTCTGCAAACACCCTTCCTTCCTTCCTTCCTTCCTCCCGTCACCTGACTGATTACATTAGTACAGGGGAGGGTAACTTAGCCACAATAGATTTTGATTCGCCAACCGTTTCAGGCTGAAGAAGGCGGAGGTAAAGACAATGTGAATAATAGCAAGCACATTGCATGTACATCATCAGTGGTCTGCGTTCTCGCGATAGAACTGAGGCGGTGTGCCAGGTATTGGGGAGGGAACGTTGCCATCAGCAGGTCGCAATCCTTTATTTCCGGCCCACCACGTTCCGGAAGTGAGCGTTGATTGGGCGCGAAGATAACAGCTACTGTTTGGACCCGCTTCACATCCCAACTCCACTGTCAGTCCTTTTGTCATGTATTTGCCTTCTCCCATTGTCTACTTTCGATTTCTTTTATTTTCTGTGACTTCCTTCTCAGTTTTTGCTTCCTTTTTTTTTCTCTTCTCGTAGATCCAGCGCCCCATGTTAGCACCAGTTCTTTTTCGTTCTTCATTACATTTTTTGGTCGCGATTGTTATTGTAGTTGTTTCTTCCTCAGTGTTGTTGTCTGTGTCGTTCTCATGTCGCCTTCTTTATCTCCTTCTTCTTCTTCTTCTTCTTCTTCTTCTTCTTCTTCTTCTTTGTCACCATCCTCCTCGTCTTTTTTATATATAAAAACTTCTAGTGTTATGCTTCAGCTTCCTCTTATTATTATTTTTTTCGATTTATCATCAGTGTTCTTCGTCAGGTTTTAGGTTCATTTTCCCATATTCTACTCTTCGTCGTCTTCTTATTTTTCTTTTTCTTCTTCTTTCACTTCTTTTATTCTATCACTCGCCATCTTTTCCTGGATTGTCAACTTTTTTTCTGAAAATTCCTATCCTTTCTTCTTCTTCTTCATCGTCTTCGGCGTCCCTTTTTCTATATAAAACATTCTTCTTGCAACCATACTTCAGCTTTTCTTTGTTCGCCAACTCTTATTAGTATTTTTTTTTTTTTTTTTGGCTGCCACAGGTTCATTTTTCCATATACTAGCTATCATCGTCAGTGCCATCTTATTCTTATTTTTGTCTGTCATTGTTTTTTGTTGTTTTTTTTTTCGGGGTGGGGTTGCCACTCTACTCATCTTCTATATTGTTGTTTCTCTTTCTGCATTCTGCTATCCTTTCTTCTCTTCTTCTTCTTCACATTGTTCCTCTTTCTTCTTCTCATTACCTTTACCAACTCGTGATACCATGCTTTTTTTCTTCCTTCCTTCCTTCCTTCCTTCCTTCCTTCCTTCCTTCCTTCTTTCTTTCTTTCTTCCTTCATTTCTTTCTTTCTTTCTTCCTCGTTGTACTAGTAGTCGTTGTCGTCTCTTTTTCTATATAAAATCTTCTTGCGATCATACCACAACACCTTTCTTCTTTTACACCTCTTCTTGTTAACGTTTCTTGTCATCATTTTGACATTCTCCCTTCTGGTCCATTTTCCCAACAAGCTAACAATCTTCTTCTTCTTCTTCTTCTTCTTCTTCTTCGTCGTCGTCTTCTTCTTCTTCTTCGTCGTCGTCGTCTTCGTCTTCTTCTTCTTCTCTCTGTCATCCTTTTTCTTCTTCCTTTCTTCGCTAAGTAGTCTATCTTTCCTGTTGACATCAACCACATTATCTTTTATCCTTTATTTTTTTCAATTCTTTATCTTTCTTCTTCATTATCGTCTCCAAAAAAACTGTTTACTGTCATTTCTTCTTCTTCTTCTCATTATTATTATTATTATTTTCCTTATCCACACTCCCATTAATATATCTTTTTTTTTTATTTTTCTTCTGTTTCCTTTACATTTTCTTTCCTATTTCGTTTTCTTCTACCATTCTTTTATCGTTCGCGAAGACTTCTTTTTTCTGATTCATCCTAGTTCTTATTGTAATTCCAGTTGTAGTGATTCACACTATGCCATGACCCCACAACCAATCACCGGTCCGGAAATGAACAAACAACTTTCAAGCGATCCGTGAGGAATCCAGTTATGTAAACAGACACCCATTCCACATACTTTCTAACACACCAGGGATACTATGAAAGCAATATGGCCGCTCAGCTAGTTTTGATGAGAGGGTCAGTGGCTCTTGATGTTGCTGTAAGGCGAATATAGGTGACTTCTGGCCAGTCAAGTGCCGCCCTCGATAGTATAAGGTTTCTTGGTCCCTATTTTTGTCTTCCTTGCTGGGAGGGTCAGAGAGTTTCGCAATGAAAATATGGGGCTGGTGGTTCCGTAGTTGGTGGTAAGGGAGAGATGTTCGAAAATAGGAGCAGATTGAAAAAGATAAAAAAAAAAGAAGAGGAAATTTGTTATTGGCATCAAGTAAGAGAAGACACCGGAAATTGTCATTCCGTTTACCATAATACGGTCCCTGGTGAAAACTAGCATCAAGATCATATCAACCTGATTGAAAAAAAAAAGAGAACATGACAGAGGTGGGGATAGCGAGTGCAATACTGTCAGATCAACCAAAGAGATCACATCATTCTTTCTATATATATATATATATATATATATATATATATATAATGAGCGATAAGGATAAACAGCTCTCAGAGGAGTCTGCCTAAGATTGTACACTGGAAAAAGAGTGCTGAATGTCGACCACCATTTCCAGTTTCATGTGTTTTCACGTAATCATGAGACTAACTTGAAATTTGACTTCACACACACACACACACACACACACACACATATATATATATATGTGTGTGTGTGTATGTATGTATGTATGTATTATGAAATGGACAAAGTCCGACAGTTATTTTAAGACATTTTTTAAGTTTATACGTTCTTTTTACTTAAATATTTGTATGTATAAAAAGAACGTACAAACATAAAAAATGTCTTTAATATATATATATATATATATATATATATATATATATACATGATATAGTTTTTTTCATTTCAACAGTAGTTTAGTTTATATATAGATTTTACATCGAAACGAAGACTAAAGAATTAAATTTTGTAAGTATCCAAAAAACCAAGACTGAACTAATACTGTCTTCTCTATTGTTTTTGGTTATCAAGATGAATAGAATAGATGGATAAAAAATAACATACGCTGTCCTTCGCCAAAAAGATTAAAAAGAAACAGTCGACCTGGTTATTTTTGGAAAGTAATTTTTTAATCAAGTATTGTTTTAACTATAATGATTAATAGCAAGAGATAGAGCATTAATAATAATAAAGAAAATCAAATATTCACTTATCATATGGCTACTCTGAGTTCTGTGGCAATTACATCCACTTATCAGAAGTGTTTATTGTATTTTTTAAAGATGTTAATTTTCTTTACAATGATGCTAAACTGTAAGGTAAACTTCATTTAATTTGTTCCTTTGTATGTATTACATAACTTTCTATAATCGAAAGTTAGATTCGACTTTTGTTTTAGTTACAAGTAATTCCGTTTTGGATTGGGATAGTAGTAATGTTTTTTTTTAAGTAAATCGTTAATCTAGTGAATGGTTCTAATGACTTAAAGCTTATAAGAGCGTAGAATTATTTGATATCTCTTAATATTTATTAAGTATCGTTATGTTTATAGGCTTATGGCGATATCACATAGAAACACTGGTTCTCATATGATCACCGACATTAATTGGCAAATGTAACGCCCTTTTTTTTTCGAGCCGTAGTGGATAGGACGAGTTGGTGCAATTGAGTGGGCATTTGGATCACCAGACCACCAGACTTTTTGTTGTAGGGTGATACACTTTCTGAATTTGTCAAATGGTTTGAAGAAGTGTTGCTGATAAGGATCAGCGTTGGATTGAACATGAAGGGGATCATTTTGAATATGTTACATAGTTTGTTAATCATAACAAATCATGTTGTTTTGATGTGGAAATACTTGTACTACTGCAATATATTTGTTCAAGAAAAGTTAATAAAAACGATATATATATATATATATATATATATTTCGGTTGAGCTCTCTGGGGAGGAAGTGTGGGTTTGTAAACAGTGACTATTACGGCTAATAATGCAAGACTCTTTGGTAAATCGAATCTAGTTCTTTCAGTCACTATGTGTTTATTTAAAAATAAATACGCTTAAATTCACCTGCGTCCCTGCCGTGCACCAACGGCATAGTGGTAGAATCCCCGACTGACACTAATTCAATCGGGTTTTGATCCCAGCTAGAGACAAACGTATGTCTAGCCACCCTGATGATCTGCGAAACAGGCTGTCTGTGGATGACTATATATATGACGACGAAACGCGTTGGTTAAATATAGCTTTCCTCTTGTTTCTTTTTATTCATATGTATATATCTATCTATCTATATCTATATATATTGTCATTCACAGACAGACACTTTCGCTGTTTCACAGACATCCGATTGTTTCATGGTCGGATCGAAACCCCTACGCTATCGAGGCCCTATTTTTTTTTTTTATCGTAAACACTCCAGTATTTATGATTATGTTCAGAATGATCATAAATCAGAACAACACTAACACACTCAAACAACTCGGTCACAATGACTTGTGACTTCGTGCTAGCACAGCTATCGATGGCTCCTAGTGTCCCGTCTACCCAATTTCACTCACAAGGGTTGGGTCAACACGTAGTAAGTTTTTCAAGCACTTTCCGCACGCTAGGATCGTCCCCGATACATATCGATAACAGTAAGAAATCTCCTTCCTGAAAAATCGACCCTATATATAGATAGATAGATAGATAGATAGATAGATAGATAGATGCGCGCACACATGTACGCACACACACAAACACACGCACGCACAAACACACACACACAAAATGAAACAAGACAAATCAACTTTGCACCAATGAAAAAGAAATGAATTATTTTTTTTATATTTCGAAATAAAAGAAAAACGAGAAAATAAAGAGTCAATTGCAGATATTCCCCGAATAGTAAACGGAGCGATTCCTGGAGGGTCCTTCTCTAAAACTATAGTCATGGTGCTGTAGGTAACATCAATCAGCTAAGTGGCAAATTTTTTTATCAATTTATATATATATATATATATATATATATATATATATATATATATATATATATATATATACACACACATATATATATATATATATATATATATATATATATATATATGTGTGTGTGTGTGTGTGTGTGTGTTCCAGAATGAACTAATACGTTTGTGACGAGACACGGAACTATGAGCAGAATTTTGAAATGAAATTTTCCGTGTATAAAATTCAATATTTGTAATTAATACTCAGAAGAAAAGGCGTTTTATTGAAAAATAAATATTTGATGTATAAAGTAATGAAGAAAAGCGAGAAGAAAAGACTAATAGCAAAAAGAAAAAAAAAACGAAAAGTGTGGTTGTCAGCAAGAAGCTCAGCCGCAGATAAGAGTTCCAAATTGGAGATGACAAAATCAAACAAGTTCATATGTTCAAACCTCTGGAATATTGTTTTAACAATTGACGAAGTATGAGACACAGAAATTTGAGGGCGCATTTGAATAGCAATATATGCCTTCCAAAAACAAATTACAGTATTAAATTATGTGAATATGTATTTAGAAACAATGTAAATAGTTCTGAACTGCTATGTAATATCAATCCACCGATATGGCAATAAGTGCTAGACAAGTTCTTCAAATATGAAGTAAGGAATTTATCTCTCAATAGGGATGTGGTTCTACAGAAGCCTGCTGAAAATATCATAGACAGACCCCGCCGCAAGCAACGGGGAGGTTTTGAGGAAAATGGAAAAAGGTCGCTTCTACTTAGAATCAGGAAGAGAAAGTTGAAATTTCTAGGACACATTATGAGGAAAGACGGTTTCGAGAATTTGTCACACGCGTAGCACATTGAAAGCCAGCGGGATAGGCAAAAACGTTGATTAATATGCTTAACGAGCTTGATTAAATGAATTGCAAAACTGGGAATAGAAGGAAAAATATAGTAAAAAGATAAACATTGATAAGAGCTCCAATGGATAGGAAGTTACGGAGAGCCATTATAGTCGACGTCCTGAAGCGACACGGTATATGAATGAAGTTGTTATAAAGATTTCTTTCTGATGTCTGTGAGGAAAAGGATTTATTTTACACAACCATTCTTTACTATATGATAATAAACTTTCGCCTATATTAGACAGTTAAGCTGGGAATGCCAACAGTGATCCCATCGGATGTTCCCAAGATTCAATGTCTACCGATTGTTCGTGCCAAGCAACTTCTGTCGTATCAAATTAAAAAAGATTCAATAGGGATTTCATCTTGGAGAGCAAACAAATACGGTGTCAGCCATGATGATCCCGTCTTTGGAGGATCAAGAGTGTCGGTCACTGTTTTCAGATGGTAATGAAGATCAACAAACTGTTAACGCTTAAATGGTCGAAAAGATTGTACAATAGATTAAAAGAACACGAGAAAATTCATTTTTAAGTAGTATTTTTTATGGTTTCCTGTATATATATAAGTATATATAAACCTATAAAAATGATAGCTTAATGATTCTGAATTAAAAACTGGGACATAAAATGCTACCGTCGTAATTTTTAATATTTTTAAACGTATAATATACTTTATAAGACACTTTATAAAATACACTGCACAATGAAGTTCTTCATTTTTTACACCAAGTTTAAGTTTATAAAAAAGAAAAACAATTATCCAAAGAATACGTTCATTCAAATTGAATGTTATTTGTACAATGGATAACAAACATTACTGTGCACAAAAAAAAGACAGCAAAATCTGGTATTTTATATATACAGGTTGTATCAAAAGTATTTTTGCAAACTTTGGAGACGAGTTGCTGACGCCAAAACAAGATAAATAAAGTGATATTGGATGATTCGTCGGTTTTCCGTCTGGAAACGCAATCTGATATCGCCATACAGCCTCACGTCCATTACTGTTCGCGTGGTCGTATGTAAAAATCATATCTACCTGATCAAGGTATGAATATCCTGCCATTGTTAAACGAAACACTTCTCTGCTAACTCACTACTACACGCGTTAAACGTTGAAGACAGAATAGCCACAAATGTACATGAATGATAAAAATTGAACGTAATCTACATGACAACACTGCGCCATCTACCGTAAACTTTCATTAAGCTTAATAACTCAGAAATGAAGGATTTCCAGATATATGATCATATGGACCTTTGACCTTGTTTTGGTTTGAGGAAACCGCCCACAAAGTTTGTAAAAGTATTTTTGATACTCTCTCTCTCTCTCTCTCTGTCTATCTATCTATATATATATATATATATATATATATATATATATATATATATATATATATATATATAATGATCATATGGATCTTTGACCTTGTTTTGGTTTGAGGAAACCGCCCACAAAGTTTGTAAAAGTATTTTTGGTACACTCTCTCTCTCTCTCTCTCTCTTTCTCTATATCTCTCTCTCTATATATATATATATATATATATATATATATATATATATATATATAATAAAATATATATAATAAAAAATATTAGGAAGATTGGAGATAATCATAATTAAGTAATTCATCAGGTCTAGAAGAATCCTCAACAGAATGCACTGGACGGCCGTTTCGTCTTATTTTGAGACTCATCAATAGTGCGCATCCACTACCGAGAATTGAACCTGGACCATTACAATACAAAGCAAGCTTCATACGAACTGTACGTCGGTGACGAAAAGGTAACAAATTAGACTCGATATAGCGCCGCTCTTCACAAATTCTGTAGCATAACTCCTCCGAGTTTTCCTTACCCATAAAACTGTGCCCCCCACAAGCCACGACTTCTATCCGAAGCCGCTCCAACCAGAGCATTAGAAGCCGGTGCAAGCAATGATAGACAAGTGATAGTGATTATTAAGAGGCTTTGAGATAATCATAATTAAGTAATTCATCGAATCTAAAAGAAACCTCAACAGAATGTAGAAAGCACTGATCGGCCGTTTCGTCCTATATTTGGGACTCATCAGTCATGCACATCCAATAACGAGAATTGAAACCCGTACAGTTATATCAGGCAAGCTTCATGCCAACTGTACCAACTGTCACTCGGCGACGAAGAGGTAACGTATTAGACTCGATATAGCGCCGCTCGATCACATATTATGTGGTGGAAATCATCCGTGTTACCCTTAACCATAGGACTGTGCCCCCACGAGCCACGACTATTATCCCTAAGCCGCTTCATCTAGAGTATTAGAAGCCGGTTCAAGCAAGAATAGACAAGCGATAGAAAATAGGATTGAATTAATCATAATAAAGTAATTCATCGAGTCTAGAAGAAAACCCAGTTTAATTACCCCATAAATATAGCATACCGTAAAACTCTATATTATCAAATATATATATATATATATATATATATATATATATATTATAGTAATTCGTCGAGCCTAGAAGAATCCTAAACAGAATGCAGAAAGCACTGGACGGCCGTTTCGTCCTTACTATAAGATTAGCCTAAATCCCCAAATTAATCACTTGTACAACCTTGCTAGATCCAGCTAATGCTCTGAGATGGATCGGCTAAAGGGTCAAAAAGCAGTCGTGTCTCTTGGGGCACTGTCCCGAGGTTATCCGAATACTTGGATGAGTATTGCTGCGGAACTGAGTGAGTAGCGGCGCTATATCGAGTCTAGCTTGTGTCGTCTTCGTCACCGAGTCCCGTGGTACAGTTGACATGACGTTTGCGTTGTATCGAAACGGTCCAGGTTCGATTCTCGCTTGTGAAATGCGCCTTGCTGACGAGTCCCAGGTGGGACGAAACGGCCGTCCAGTGCTTTTAGCATTCTGTTGAGGATTCTTTTAGGCTCGACGAATTACTAAGATTAACCTAAATCCCCAAATTAATCACTTTTATATATATATATATATATATATATATATATATATATATATATATATATATATATATATATATAAACAGAAAAATATATTTCTCTCTCACCCTCCTTCTATATATATATATATATATATATATATAATGTCTCTCTTTTTCTATATATATATTGCCTATATATTGTGCGTGTGTATTTAACATACTTGACACTTCTCGTTTTCACTCTCATGTGGTCATGTGTAATGCCATGGGCTGCGGTGCGATGTTCTCTTCCAGCGTCTAGTATGCACGAGTTTGTCGTTGCTTGGAAATCTTCCATGCAAACAAAAACAGGCTATCATTATTGCTATATCCGTGTATTTTTTTTATTTATTGTGATGTAATTGTCATCTTTGATGATGGCTGATGTAAGCCGAAAGCTTAGATAGTATTAAAAACATATATCTATATGGTGATTTTATTTCGTCTTTCAATGATAATGTTAAGCTTATCAGACCATATGAAAGGAATTTGCTTAAAATGAATAGACAAAAACGTGTCTATATTATTTAAGGAAACATGCACCAATATATATATATATATATATATATATATATATATTCGTACTCACACTGTAATTTCAACTGAATTTTCAGTAGAACAAATTCAGAGATTCTTGTTAATACATCGGCGGTAGACCTAGAGAAACGGAAGCTATATTGTTTATCCGAAAGGAGGTCGTGTGAAGTAAGCAAGCACCTTGCTTCACACGACCTCCTTTCGTATAAACAACATGGCTTCCGCTTTTCCAGCTCTACTGCTGATGTGTTAAAAACAATCACTGAATTTGTTTATCAAGTTTTGGATAAGAACGGCGAAGCTCGGGCTGTGACCCCAAATATCTCAAAGGCGTTTGAGAGGTTTTGACATGCTGGCCTTCTCCACAAGTTTAATGGATACGGTGTCTATGGACGAATATTTGGCCTTATCTAATCATTCCTAACAAATCTTGTAATGAAGGTCGTATTAAATTGTCACTTCTTGTTCATTTCTTTTCAATGCAGGCGTCACACAAGGCTCTGTCCTGAGATCTACGCTGTTTCTGATCTTCATCAAAGACCTTCACGTCATCAGTCCCCTTCTTGATATTTATGCTGATGACACAACTATTTACTTCTATCTTAATAGCAAGCCCGACAGATCCGATTAAGTAAAACAGGCAACTACTTTCAAAAAGACATCCAATCAGTTGTTAACTGGGGCAAAGAATTGCTTGTAAATTTTAGTGCCTCCAAAACAAAACTGTTTCATTTAATCGCCTCTGGGACCATTTTCAGCCGGCTATCAGCATGACTAATTCTAAACTCCAGGTTAGCAACACTTTGCGCCTTCTTGGTCAAACGTTTTCCACTAACATTTAGTGGGGTGATTATATTGCATCAATTACCAGGTCAGCTGCGAGGAAAATTCGTTCACTGTGCCGTATCAGACAATTCTTCAGGTCAGAATCCTTCTTGAACATTTATAAATCTACCATTCGCCTCTGCATTGAGTATGGCTTCCCTATCTGGTCTGGCGGTCCTAATATATACCTCAGGATTCTTAGCGTAATTCAATCACAACAGATAATCTTTTCTGCCTGCTATCAGACTAATTCTAAACTCCAGGTCAGCAACACTTTGCGCTTTCTTGGACTCGCGTTCTCCACTGACATGAAATTGGAATGATTATACTGAATCAATTGCTAGGAAAGTTGGTTCACGCTGTCGTACCAGTCAATTCTTCACGTGAGAATCAATCTTACACATTTATATATCTACCATTTGTCTGTGTCTTGGATATTGTTGACACCTCAGTCTCGTGGTCCTGCTATATGTCTCGAGATTCTTGACAAAATTCAAAGAAGTGCCTGTAAAGTAATCGATCGCGACCTGCTATCTTAACTTCATTTACTTCCTCACTGACCAGACGTGGCTTCACTCCGTGAAAATATGTTCTGACGAGCTGATTTCCTTGGTGCCAGAACTACATGAATTTAAGCATGCTACTAGATTCGAAATTAGGTTTCACTGTTTTACTGTTGAACTAGCTAGAGGCAACCGTCAGTACTATTCTGATAGTTTATTTTCTCGCACTCCTGGCCTGTGGAACTACGTTCCGCTTTCTTACTTCCCGGCCAACTATAATCTTCAAAAGTTGAAAGGTAACGCAAATCACCATTTACTGTCTTCCTGAAACTTGTTCTTTTATTGTCCTATCTCTTCACTAAAGTCATTTCATTTTCTTTCACTTCCAGTAACCCTCTGCGTCTTAGTAGCATTATCACCTTACTTGGGGTAAAATAATTAAAAGGAAAAAGAAAATGCTATAAGCTGAAGTCAACTTGGAATATACATCATGTAAATATATGTATATCCTGAAAATTGCTCCAACATCGGTTGGTTAATAGCAATTATATTTTGAAAACATTGAGTTGCGCAATATATATATATATATATATATATATATATATATATATATATATATGTGTGTGTGTGTGAGAGAGAGAGAGAGAGAGCGGGGGGTGAGCGTGAGAACAAACGTTTGCTTTATTCTTGTTTCTCTATTCTTACACTTAAATATACTTGGTGAATAGTTTTTTTACTGGCACCCGGGAACCGAAACGAGCTGTGGGACACCTATTTAGACTTTCGTTGTCGAAGCGAAATAACAACAAAAAAAATCGTTTCGGCTAAATTGAGATGCACAAGCATCGCAGATGCCAGCTATCTTCTCCCGCTCGTTATGTCTCCACTAAGGGAAGAGTAACTCGTCTAAGGTCTTTAACTTAACCGACTTCCCAGAGCTGATTTACACCGAGTGATCTGTGTAAGTCATCATCAATAACAATTAAAACAGACTGACAAAAAATCTGTGAATCAATATTAAAATTACCAATGAAAGTAGAAAGAACCCTCACACATGTTTGTGCTTGTGACGGTGACAGATAGATAGATAGATAGATAGATAGATAGATAGATAGATAGATAGATAAAACCATCAAGAAATATTAAATCTCATATGAATATGAATATGAATATAGATAGATATAGGGAGAGAGAGAGAGAGAGAGAGAGAGAGAGAGGCAGAACGAATTTCGAAAAATATTCTTAAATTCAACCGATGAGGTTTGTGTTTTGCCTGTTCCATTTATTGTTATTTGTTTCCTATAGAGTTATAAAAGCCCCTGGAAATTCCAGTAAGATATCTATAATCATATCTAAGATACAACGTTTCAAATCTTAATCTAACAAATGGACAATTTTGCTGTTACACCTGCCAACTATAATCTTCAAAAGTTGAAATGTAACGCAAATCACCATTTACTGTCTTCCTGAAACCTGTTCTTTTATTGTCCTATCTCTTCACTAAAGACTTTTCATTCTCTTTCACTTCCGGTAACCCTCTGCGTCTTAGTAGCCTTATCACCTTAATTGGGGTAAAATAATTATAAAGAAAAAAAATGCTACAAGCTGCAGTTAACTTGGAATATACATCATGTAAATATATGTATATCCTGAAAATATTATGAAAACAATGAGTTGCGCAATATATATACATATATATGTGTGTGAGTGTGTGTCTGAAAATATATAGAAAATAGGTAATAACTTGTTAGGCAAATAATTCAAAGTTCTTTAGTATTTTTGTTATTATTTTTTAAAAATAGTGCTCGATACAAAAGTAGAGCATAAATATAATTATTTATTTAAAAATATGATTCTAACACGCTACATAAGAGGTCTCATATTTCAAAACAAGAGCCGAAAACTTCAATATAATTATTTGAATTATATTGAATTAAAGTAAGCTCTGTTCCATCTTCAAGCGAAATTTCGCTTGAAGATGGAACAGAACTCACTTAAACTCAATTTAATTCAAATATTTTATTGAAGTTTTCGGCTCTTGTTTTGAAACATGAGACCTCTTATGTAGCGTGTTGGAATCATATTTTTAAATAAATAATTATATATATATATATATATATATATATATATATATATATATATATATATATATATATATATGCGTGTGTGTGTTCGAATGTGAGAGAGAGAAGAAAGATGGTGAGAGAGAGAACAAACGTTTATTCTTTTTTTTCTCTATTCTTACACTTAAAGCTTTGGGAATAGTTAAGAAATAAGTTTTCATGTACTTCTTCGCTTAATTATTCGTTTCTTTCTCTCATGTTTATTCAAAAGTGTTAGTTTTTGCGTTCCTCTTTTTAGACAGGGTCCTTAAAATTCTGCCTCGGTTTCAATTTAGATATTTTCTTAATGGTTAAATTTTCTCAGTTTTCTTTTTAATGTAATTTTGTGACATTTTTAAAACCATTTTATTATATTAGCAATTGAATTTTTTATTGTTCCTTAATCTCTATTCTGCTTCTTCTTAATTTCTAATATTGTGTTCTCGTCACTCTTTTTGTGTTGATATCTTTCTTAATATCTATGCTCTATTCCTAACTTTAACTGAACATAAAAAATAAATAATAAATATACTACGATATATATTTATTTAGATTATGAACAAATCTCCGGTTGGACAACAAAATCTAAAACTATTAAATTAGCTAGTGTAAGTATTTATTATGAAAGCACTTTGTCGCGTCAGACAATTTTTTCCCATCAGAATCCATGATGCACATTTACAAATCTACCATTCGCCTGTGTATTGAATATGGCTGTCATATTTGTTTTGGTCCTTCTAATAGACACCTTGGGATTCTTGGCGTAAATCGATCATCACTGAGAACATTTTCTACCTTCTATCAGCATGGCTGATTCTAAACTCCAGGTCAGCAACACTTTGCGCCTTCAGAGGCAAACTTTTTCCACTAACATTAAGTGGGGTGATTATATTGAATCAATTATCAGGTCAGCTGCTAGGAAAATTCGTTCACTGTGCCGTATCAGACAATTCTTCACGTCAGAATCTTTCTTGAACATTTATAAATCTACCATTCGCCTCTGCATTTAGTATGTCTGTCATATCTGTTTTGGTGTTCCTGATATATACCTCAGGATCCTTAACGTAATTCAATCCCACTGAGAACATTTTCTGCTTGCTATCAACATGGCTGATTCTAAACCCCAGTTCAGCCATACTTTGCGCCTTCAGCGGCAAACGTTTTCCTATGACATTAAGTGGAGTGATTATATTGAGCTGCTAAGAAAGTTGGTTTACTGCGCCGTATCTTCACGTAAGAACCCTTGTTGCACATTTATATATCAACCATTCGTGTATGCCTTAGATATTGCTGACATATTTTGTCTGATGCTCCTCAAGATTCTTGAAAACATTCAAAGAAGGATCTGTAATATAATCGATCCTGACATCGGCTTCAGACACTTTATCACCAACGTGATATGACTTCCTTTTGTCTTTTCTACAAATATTTTCATGGGAATTATTCTAATGGACTGCTCTACTAACAGCATGAATTTAAGCGTGTGACTAGATTGGCAACTAGGTCTCACTGTTTTACTGTTGAAACAGCTAGATGCAACCGTCATATCTATTCTAATAGTTTTTTCTTGCACTTCTTACCTGTGCAACGCTCTTCCGATTTCTTGCATCCATGCAACCTAAAATGCTGGAAAGTTTAAATGTAATGTCAATCGCCATCCTGTGTCTTTCTGAAACTTCTCCCGTTATTGACTTTTCTCCTCCTCACTAAATCTCCCCCCTGTCTTTCACTCACTGTACCTACTTGCGTCTTAGTGACATTATCAGCTTGCTTGGGTGGGGAGTAAACGATTTTTTTAAAAAAATTGCAACTCGTGCATTTATTTATTATTACCAATTTTCTAAATCCACGATAGGGCTTTAAACCTTCATCAAGGTCTATCAGAAATGGGGAGCAATGAGCCTAAATTCTAACACAGGGACACATGAGGTATCGGTAGGGCCTTTATATTCAGTGTTTTCCCTCTTCTAGACTGGTCCGATATTTGCGCATAGCGAAGGAGAGGTTAAAAGTGTCGGGTTCATGACAATGCCGGGGACATTAATCTAGGACGGGAATAAAATCCAACCAGCGTACGTTCAATATTTACATGGATTTACATGCTTAAAAGATAAGATTGGATAGCGTCAAATGCAGGTCGGTTCCGCAAAGTTAGCATTCGAAATCTCGCTTTTATCCCCATTCAAACACGCGAGGCATAAATTAGTTGCCGTCGTAGCCATCGACCAAGCTTTTGTGGCCACTAAGTAAATATCTTTCAGTTGGGACCTTTTTGTTGCTTCAAGTTATTAAGCGGAAGATGTAAGGATCGGGGTACTTAACAGATGTTTGTTTTGCCACTTGGCTGAACGCACCAGACTATCTATGCTTTCCCTATAGTCTTATCTGCTACATTTATGTGTTTGTGTTGTGGTTGGGGAGAAGTTCTCAATTTAGCTGGAATACTGAAAATACAAACTCGTGCTCAGAGTAGGTAATTCTTTTTTCTTTTTTTACTTTTTATCATCTAAGCGTTCAAGGCCACAGATGTTTGCGAATGGAGCTTTCAAATTACATCTTTTTATCTTGAGGGCAAGAGTAATGATGTTTCCCACTTAAGAAAATACTTTTTAAAAATTTTCATTACAACGATGATAATGATTTAAGTTAAAGATGATGATGATTGGTTTCTTTGGAATTTAGACCTACATTATTATTACATTATTTCCTTTGATTTCTGGCCTGTTGTTGTAGAGTAGTTTTCACAATGGAGGCTTGTATTTCGCTAAGTTGGTCCTAAAAGGGTCCGACGTACAAAACGTTAGGAACTTGAAATAAAAGTTAATGACGCAGCAATCTAGTTGTGATGGCTGATACTTCAATGTCCGACATCGACTGACTCACTCAACTCCACTGAGTTCAACTGGCCACCGCTACAACTACTACTACTTATTATGTGTGGTAGAGTCTATTAATAATAGAATAGGTACGTTCAGGTATAACACCTGTACACATTTCTTTCCGGGTCCTGCCCAGAGACCTAAGATTACAAATGACATCATGACATTTTCCACTGACAAAAAAAAATATTTTGCATAGATAAAGCCCTTCCTAAGGCGTGGGCTGTACTCGCGAGAACAATTTTTTGTATTTCTTTAAGGCATGAATCCCTTCAATTAGTCTACTGGAATCTTTTCCAACCAATTCGAGGGCTCCAACTACAACAGGGATTGTTGATGTTCCCATATGACACAATTTTGAGATTTCGATTTCAAGGTCCTTGTATTTTGATACCTTTTGGAGATCTTCAAAGATACATTGCAGCATGCAGCGGCTGGCATATCTACTCCCTCCATCCCGTTCTTCTTCTTTTTCTTCTTCTTCTTCTTCTTCTTCTTCTTATTATTATTATTATTATTATTATTATTATTATTATTATTTCCTTTGATTTCTATTGTATAATCATCTTATTTCCTTCCGGCTCCCTTACCAGAAACCTAAGTTCAACAATTGCACCATTACATTTTCCTCTGAGCATTTTTGTTAAAAAGAAAAAAAATGACTAGATCTAGACGACACTCATTTTACACAGATAAAGCCCTTCGTAAGGCGTGGACATTACTTTTGACTACAAAATGTAGGATGTGTCACAAGGCCGTTTTTTAACGTGGGGCGGTTCCGAGCGTGTAGGCTCAGGCAAAAAGTTGCCCGTAGACCCCCTCATACACAGTCAGTGTTTCTCTCTGCCCGAAAGCAGAGAGTTCGACAAATCTCGATCATCGATATCGATATCGATCAAGCCTTCCTCACCTACTGATTTCTCATTGACTCATATAGACACTTGTCTACCCACAATTCTGTTTTTTCACCATCCATTATAATTATGGGTAAAGCAGATAGCATCCAATACCTCACAATTCTTTTACAGTAGAGAAATAATATAGATTTATGCCTTTCCCAAGGTCAATAGTGCGAAGTAAATCCAGTAGATTTAGCGCGATTTAGAACTTAGTGATTTCATTATTTCCACGCCAATAAAATTTACAGTCTCCACACATCCATTGTTTATTATGGAGTTTATTATGCATTTTATTCTAAAAAAAATCATAATGCTATTAATTGAATGGTAACTATACAATATCTTACAAGCATAAACTAACTATAGACTACAGATTCTACAGAATCTTCACAAAGCAAAAACTTACATAAAAACAATTAGCTGAATAAAGTATATATTTATCCTCCTTCCGGCTGGACACTGAGAAACATAAAATCATTGCATTTTGTTTGCTTTTTATTACATCGTATTAAAAATTTCAAATAGGTTTCTTGGTTATTACTTTTTCCGGTTCTTTTGCAAGATTATTCGCTTATTGGAAAAAGAACAAGCAAAAGAGAATAATAAAAAAAAAGAGAGGAAAGTTTCGGGAGAAAAACATGACTCACACTGATAATAAAAAAAAAAAGAAAATCAAGGGAAAAATAGATAGAGCCAATGTATGTCTTTCGATGCCGAAAATACGATAATCCCAACCAACATATTCCTTGGCACCTTCAATGTAAACATTTTTTGTAGGGTCTGGGAAAACAAATCGCTTAGCAATTTTTAGCGTCCGGCTTCGAATGCCAAAATCATTCATTCAGTAGACCTTATCATGACAATGCAGGCCAGCGTAAAATTCGTCCACGGAGACTTCATTTCCTGCTGCGCATGCGTACATTGCATGTATGAGTTAGTGTCGATTGTTAGCATTTATGAGAAAAAGTGTCTACACGCGCATCACTTACAGAAGTTTACTTATGTGTTGGTTTATGTGTGTTCCGTAAGTGCGTATGTATTTTGAGATAAAATAAATGTTTATATCTGATTGCATCAATGTATTTGTAATTGTGTGTATTCATATATCTGATCCTATATATATATATATATATATATATATATATATATATAGATAGATAGATAGATAGATAGATAGATAGATAGATAGATAATATTAGTGGTAAATATACACATATATATGCAATCAAATATCTAAAATATATATACATACATACATACATACATACACATACATATATATATATGTATAAAAAAATAATTCCAAGAGGATAGAATCCAGGTAGAACTCAATGTCCAGGAAAGAGTAAGGATATAATAAAAAGGCTTAAATACTAATATTCCAATATTAATGTTTAAGCCTTCTTCTTCTTCTTCTTATTATTATTATTATTATTATTATTATATATATATATATATATATATATATATATATATATATATATATACAGTGTAACCCGGATATAAGAGAGTTGTCGGGACCGGAGAAGAAGTCTCTTATATTCGGGTTTCTCTTATATCCGGGTTTGATCTATTTTATATACATTAACACAGGCTCTAATTTGGGACCAGAGAAAATCTTTCTTATATCCGGGTCCTTTATAGGTTATATATATATATATATATATATATATATATATATATATATATATATATATATATATACACCACAGTAAATCCGTAGCCTCATGATAAGAAAGGTTTCAATTTACACTCCAAATACCATGTTTCCCATTTATGAGGAGCAGCTCATGAGGCCGGAGAATACATCTAGAGAAAGGTTGTGATGATAAGGGCAAAGACGACGATAATAGTCCAAATATAAATAATGCAAATAAAGGTAAGGTTCAAGTTAATTCAAATGGTGATAATTCTTTCTATTTTGCTGGCTTACGATTGCAACACGTTCAAATACCTGTTCCCGTATTATCACCGAAGTTAAGCAACATCGAGTATAGTCAGTACTACATGGGTGACGGTTTGAGAATATCATGTGCCATGAGCTTGAATACTCTGGTGATCTAACGGATAATAGCTGGGAATTGTTAATCGGAGAGCCGAGTTCCAATTCCCGTTGGGTTCGTTATATACACTTGTCCAAAATTGGTATTTGTTGTGTAAATTAAGAGAGGTATGAATTCATCTCTTCCACTCGGCTATGGGTTAATTTTAACATCAGGAAGAGGTAGCTGAAGGTTCTGCGACGCGTAATGAGAAAAGAAGGGCCCTGGATAATCTGATACAGGTCGAATAGAGAGAAAGAGAGACAAGGGAAATCAACGCACGTCATACATGACGGGCTTAAGCAAGTGGATGACAGAACATGGTCTGGGGGAGGTGGAAGAGGGACGAAACATTGAGAGCTACAAGGCATAGGGAGAAGTGGAGAGCTATGATCGCCTACGTCCTGAAAGGACACGGCACATAAAAAGAAAGAAAGAATCATCTCAAGAAATATGTATTTTTTACAATCTAAAATTATTTTCTGGCTTTAAATAACCTGCAAATGGTTGATAAGGCGTAAAAAATGAATCAATCAAATCGACTTAAACAGTTACCAGAATGATATTGTATGGTTATATAGAGTTTGAAAAAAAAAACGTTTTTGTAGACTCTACGTAACATACCTGCAACTTTAAAAGGTAACATTGCAAAGACGCTGCTTTGTAAAGTTACATTAACAGAAAATGCATAATAAATTCCATAAAGATATTAAAAATTGAATTCTTCATAAAACTGAGTGATTTTCAATTTTAAAAAATGCGGAAAGCGATTTTACATCTTCTATACATTATGTTAAATGAAGAAACTCATTGATTTATTTTTTACAGCTTATCAACCCTTTGCAGGTAATTTATAGCCGAAGCATGTTTTTGGATTGTAAGAATAATTCCTTTTTTTAACATTGCATTAAAAGATTTTTAAACATACAGGTCCTACATTTTAACCCATAGAGGGGAGATAGCGATGGATTCATACATTTCACAACTGTATCTGCTCGTAAGTAAATGTTTGAACCTGCCTGGAATTTGAACTCGGTTATCCGGTTTCTCATTTCGAATCGCTATCCATAACTCCACCCTCACAAATGAAGAAATAGTACCCTGATGTTATAATCAACCAGTGCTGATTTTTTTTTTCCAGCTACAACGCTTCGAAAAGTTAGTATAACCTTATGGCAACATTGGGAGCGAGAGTTCAGTTTTCGGGGCCATGAAAATAGTCGATTATAACGTTACAGCCACGTAACCATAATGCCACGTATATCCGAACCAAAATACAATGTATCCTCAATATTGCTACAGCGTTCCATATTAGCTGCTTTTGTTCAAAACAAAACCCTTCCAAACATCAATCTGCGTCTGGTGTCTAATAATAAACACCATCTGTTTTACACACTAGTTCCCTGTTTACCAGATTGTAAAATATATGTAATTAAGTCTGATTAAATTACGATTCATTCACACAGGCTCAGTATATAGGTTACATGCTGCTTTTCACTGCAACGCTTTGCTTCGAAACGTCGTGTGAGTTTTCAAAGGCGTTTTTCCTCCTTATGTGTCCTGAAATTTTCAACTGTTTTTTCTGAGGTGTCCATTTAGTTCCCATTCTTTTCAAAACACCTTGTCCCCTTCATGTTCCGTCATTGTATTCCGAGCATTTGTCTATAGAATCACAGCTCTGTTGCTTCGCGCCTTTTCTTCTATTATAAGAAAATTATCCCGCATTCAGTGTTGTGCAGGAAGATTGAGAGGATATAACATTTCAGTACTATGTTGTTTGATTCTAATGAAATTTTAATATCGCTTATTATTTTGCCGGGTTTCTGATGGGTATTTTTCGTTATCCCGATCCGCTTTTTTTATTTCTCTGTCATAGTTTTGTTGGTAAATTTCTATAGCTGTTTGATTTTGATGCTCACAATACGATATTAGACTGTCTCTTTTGCTGACAACTCTGCATTCTCTCTTCTTACGGTTAATAATTACTTCTTTCTTTTTGCTTTCTATTTCTATCTTGTATAAGAGTTAGTTTAGATTTATTTCTGAGTCTGCCATCAGCATAGTGCCATCTGTGTATCTTATTTTGCAATGAGTCCACCAATAATAAAACTTGGTAAGTCTTCTCGTTCCCTTAGGATCATCTCACTGTAACTTATGATTAGAAATCAAAATAATGTTAAAATAGAGGGGGAAAATATACACAAAACTATTTATCATGTTTACTTTTCATTTTTCCCAAATATTCTATTCCAAATTATAGATGCGTTTTATTATAGTGTGTGTTATATAACCGGAAATGCTATATTTATCAATAAAAATAAGCTGTTATGAGGTCGCTGTATTTAATTCATTGATGAATAATAATTACATGGATTGCACTTTATACAGTGAATATGTACGATGTGAATTTCGTTCACTATTTACATTATTCGGACTATTGTCCTCATCTTTGTCGCCATATTTATTACAACGTTTCGGTCGTTGTACTCTACGGACTTCTTCAGGTGGTTGAAATGTCGAAATGAACTCTTTATTTCGCTCATTGGGGTAGACTGTTCTAGTTCCACGTGCTATGTAATAAATATGGCGACAAAGATGAGGACAATAGTCTAAATAATGTAAATAGTGAACATAATACCTCATCTCAGAAATATAGATAGTGAATTCCGTTAACTATATATAGCTAAGGAAAGCAAGTAGAAAGGGCTAAATACAAGCTAAAAGAAATCAGAATGCATTGTTGTCAGCAAAAGAATGAACACAAAATTCAAATTACAAATTGGGAATACTATAATCAAACAAATGCAAAAATGTAAATGTCTAGTAGGTGCCCGAAGAGAGGACAGGAAGTGCGAAACTGAGATCCGAAAACGATTTCCGAAACCTAAGCAGAGTATTAAGAGACAAAAAAATAAAACTGAACTGATACATGATATACAGGGGTTGGACAAAATAATTGAAACACTTGTTAAATTCAAAGAAAATTTATTTAATATGGAGTTGGTCCTCCTTTAGCCTCACATACAGCTTTAATACGTCTAGGAATTGAATCATACAGCTTCCTGACTTCATCCAGAGGAATTTTAAGTCATATAGAGCTGGAGAAGGTTTTAATGGAAGAATTTCCATTAAAACCTTCTCCAGCTCTTTACAACACGAGGGTGGAGGATAGCGGCTCCTAACTTGTCGCTCCAAAATGCACCACAAATGTTCAATAATATTGATTTCTTGAGATTGGGGAGGCCACCCCATGTGTTCTAGCTCACTTTCATGCTCTTCATACCAATTCTTAACCACTTGATCGGTATGTATTGGAGCATTATCGTCTTGAAAGATGCAGTCAATGTTGCGAGTGGAGAGAAGAGATTTCCTTATGGCGGATCTTCCATGATATGCAGGCTTATGGAGCGCTTGACGAACAGTTTTAGTAAAAACTGAACTATTCAGATGATTATTCAACTCAGCAGTCACTTTGGCCGCAGTAGTCCGATGATTTTTTGCCACATTGCGTTTCAATGCATGTCGGTCCCTGTCAGTAATTTGGAGGTCCCGCCCGAATTGCTACGGTTGCTAGAGGTTTTGCCCTGTTTCTCGAATGGCTTCATAGTTCTTGACATGTCAGCTCTTGAAAAACCAAACAGTTCAGCAACCTTAGTGATCGAAGCTCCTACCATGCGAGCTCCAATAATTTGCCTTTTTTCGAACTCGGAGAGGTCACGCATTTAGCTTAAATTTTACTAAATTCTAAAAATAAATAAGACAAAGCCAGTAAATTAGATAAATAAACGTATTTACAATAGATATAACCTGAAATTACAAAGTTTTAGTGAAAGTCCTTAATATAATAGGTCTTTGAAATATAGGAGTGGAATTTGCGCCTGTTCCAATTATTTTGTCCAAACCCCTGTATGTGCTCCTATATAGCAGTGAATGCTGGAAAATCTCCTCAAAGACAAAGAAGAGACTTGAAGCAACAGAAATGTCCTTCTACAAAAGGATGCTGAAGATACCATGGATCGAACGTGTGTATAACGACGAGGTTTTGGAGAAAATTAAAACAAAAAGGAAACTAATACTTAACATCAGGAAGAACAAGGTTTTGGGGAAATAATAAAAAGACAAATACCTACAAGAAACAGGAAGATGTGGAGGGTCATGATCGCCTACGTCTTGAAGGGACATGGCACATAAAAAGAAGAGAAGAGAAGTATCTATTTATCCAGGCTTATATGTATATGTGTCTCTGTGAGTGGGCGGTGTGTGCTTGTTGTTCATGTGTATCCGTTTGTGCGTACGCCTATTTAATTAATGTATATCCAATCTGTTAGATATTATTAGGCAAGTCAATATTTTATAAAATATAAATTTATAAAAAATTAATATTAAAAAACCGATGTTGATGAATTTTTCAGGATATTGAATTTCACTTTGTGAAATTTTAGCTCATTTTACTTAAAATATGGTTAAATATTGATTTTGCTAGTGAGAGCTTTTATTGGATGATTCACGAGAGATAAAAAGATGGCGAATATTAAGGGACATGAAAGCAACCAAAAGCACCACCTAAACAACACGAAAAGAAATGTAAAATTTGGTGCGAAGCGGACATTTTATTTTATTTTTCGCAAAAGTTACCTTTCCTTTTTTTATTACAAACTGTCAAACTGACAGATTTTAGGATCCAAGTCAATGTTTTCATTACTATAAATAACTTACTGAATCACTTTCCGAGTCTTAAGATTACTACTTTTTATCACTGATAATAGGCTCTATATGAGATTTTATTAATCAAGTCAATGTTTTCAAAATAAAATTGGGATTAACGTTGATAAATTATTGATAATGAAATTTAGTTTTTAGTTGCTCTTTTTATAAATATAGAATTTAATATTTACAAATATTTATTATGACTGTGAGATTTTATTTCACAAATCGGTATTACAATAGTATGCCATCTACTGAGGCATTTGTGACCTACCATAAATGACGATGAAGTCATTATTGCTGGAAAATGTTCAGGAAAAACGATGACCTGTTTATTTTTTTTTAAATGACTTCAAATCAGTTTACAAACATTAAAATCACTATTTGATGTATTTCTTTTTTGTATGAAAATTGTTAATGATGTTTAATACATAACCAGTTCACTGTTCACTGCCTTTAACCCTAACCCTGACACCAAACTCTAACTCTTAACCTTAATTCCTAACCCTAATCCTAACCCTAACCCCTAATCTTAACCGCTAACCCTAGTCTTAACATATTTCATACTTCCAACAGTTGCTAAGTATCATACCATTGTAGAAAATGAATAGTACATATTATACTATAGTAGAAAATGGACGGTAGATATTATACAATAGTAGCACCCACAAATCCTTAGATGTGTGGCCGCTTGGAAACACCAGGTTCTCTAATCTTAGATATGTCGTTAGTGTAACGGCTCGTACTTGGAAATCGGAAAGCCGATTTCAAATTCTAGTCGGGTTCGTTACATTCACTTATGCCCAAATACTCTTCAGAAAAATAAGAATTCTCCTCTCCTCACTAACCATGGGATAATTAGTAAGACTTGTATCAGTAAATTATTATTATCTAAAAAAAAATCTTATATTCTAAAAATATCTTCAGGCTTTAAATAACCTTTCAAAAGATTGATAATTCGTGAAATACAATTCAATCAACAATTATTATACAAATCGAGAGAGAAAAAAAAGATTTTAAAAAATTAAGTATATTGTCTCAAGACATGAAATCAACCAAACTATCCCCTTTATGCAAACATCACAAATAGAAATCTGTAAGTTAAGTGAAATAATACAGAGAAACTGATTTCTCAATAGTCATTTTAAGCGACGAAAATAAAAGGTATGGAATTGACCTGTTGGCAAGGATAGAAGTTGGACCCCTCTTAGAAAGGTTAAAACATCACGACTTAGAAGACAACAGTGTGATGGGGTGGATAATATCTAGGGATAGTATTATAGGCAATCAAATTAGATTTCCCTTGGTCGTAAATATAAATATAGAAAATTACTAAAAAATTCGTGAAGAAAATATTTTTGAGTGAACGGGGTGAAGCATTACGCTAAAAATGTATATTCATGCAAGATACTTTTTCTCCTGGAAAGCTATAATTTAACGTGCAAAAAATAATGTTAAAAATAAGAAAGTGATCGATTGATTCGTTTTCTAAGGCTTATAAACAATTTTGCAGGTTATTTAAAGGTAGAAAATATTTCTAGCTTGTAAGAATATATTCTCTCACTATACAGGGTGTTACGTATAAATTGTCGTAATTTTATATTTTTAATTTCGCGCATGCGCGTTATTAGTTTGTTATTTTGTCGATTGCACGGTACAGTAGGGTTAGTTAGGCACCGTCTGTGAGAAAAAGAGCACCATGACGCAATTCACTTTGTCAGAGATTTGGAAACGGCATTCTGTATGTTGTGATGTCAACGAATACTCGTTGTCACTTTCCTAATGCTCGTTGTAGTAGAGACTTTGTAATCGCAGATACAACTATAATATGCCGTTGAACAATACTGATGTCAGACGCCTTCTAATATCACTCGCATTAATACTACTCGCTCAATAATACTCGCTCGAATAGTAATCCGTAGAGTGATCAGAATAGAGAAATAGTATAGTGAATAGAGTAGAGAATAGCGATCCGTATATAATAGGGGATAGAGTAAAAATAGCGATCTGAATATTAATAGAGGATAGAGTAGAAATAGCGATCTGAATATTAATAGAGGATAGAGTAGAAATAGAGATCTGAATAGTAATAGAGGATAGAATAGAAATGCAGATCAATTAGACGCCAGCTACTTCCTACATATATCCGTTTCCTCTATGGTCACCTGGTCTACTTAATTCAATAATGGGGTCGCCGGTGTTTGCTCACTGGCGATGTATGTTCATACCCAAGTATCGGCAGCGACACTTTATTCCTATATAACACTGTACTTCTTGGCATTTGTGACGAAAGCTCCAATACAAATATTTCGGAATGTTTGGGTGTCAATCTGAGGACTGTTTAGAGGATAGAGTTGGATGAGTCTAATGGTGATTACGAGGGTACGGCAACTCAAAAAACTCACTCCGATCGTCCCGAATTTTTTGGTAAGGACCTCAGAATCAATACTGAGGCCTAAATCAAGTGCCTTGAGGAGGTAGTAATGCCATGGGTCAAGAGGGTGGCTGCGGGAAAACCCTGTCTTGCAACAGGACTCTGTGCCATTCCACAGAACAGGAGAACCCATTCATGGCTGTCAGACAATTTCTGCAGCCACATCAACCCTTACGTCTAGTCAGTTGATTCCCCAGACTGCAACCCCCTTGATTATTATGTGTGGGGTGCGTTGAGCGAGAAACCAACAAAACGCCTTGTAACGCCAAAGATGAACTGAAGGCAAGGATTATGGCAACATTCATCAACTTTAACAAGGAGACCGTCCAGAAGACTTGCATGAGATTGCGAAATCGTCTGGAGTCCGTGGGTGAATAAATTTACTCTTTAGTATTTCAAGATATTTTGTTAAATGTATCTCTTAAAATGGGACGTCAGTGTTATTATCATTTTTGCGTTGTTTAGACGACATTTTATCTATCGCACTCTTTATGTCTGGATATATATATATATCTATTTTCCTTTTAATCTACGGGTTGAATGTCACATTAAAACCTGATTTTGTGTCAATTTATGTAAATCTGGCTTCGATGCAATGGTAAAATATAACTGGAATAAAGAACGATATAAGAACACTGAAAAATAGTAAAAGAATTTTTCTTTTAAAATGGCAAAACATTCAACTGGAATAAAATCAATATTTATTTCGAATTTCAAAAAAGTTTCTTTTATAACAGTGGAATAACGCAGCTATATTTGCGGAAACTGGCAAAAAGACCATGTTAGAGTTTTACATTGAATTCACACGTAGAACTGAACTTAATTTTTCTCGGAAATGAAGCAAAAAAAATGTATTTTGATTGAAAGGTTTGCTACTTCAGTTAAGCGAATGTTAACAATTTATGACAATGTAATAAATGCAAGAACTGTTAATAGTTTTTGTGAAGTTTAAAAAAGATGACGAGTTCAGTTTCGAAGAACGTTCTAGAAAATACAGAATTTGCAAAAGCTGTTGAATTGACAGAAGGATTGACGCAAGATGCAACCAATGCACAGGAACTAGCAGGAAAAAACAAGCAAGCCAGTCAATTCGCTCAAATATCACAGTGAAATAGAAGGTCTTCTTTTCTGGATATGGACGTCTAAAGCTTGATTTAGTCACGTCAATATAACTCTTCAGCGTTCAGACTCCATCATCTGGCGGGTTCTTTAAAAATGGTTACCATCGTTGACAATTGGTCCTTTTTTTAACTAATTTTTCACCAAATACAAGGGCCAAAAGCCACTCAATTGCTGTATTATTTCTTACCTCTTGTTAAGCTGATACAACAATAAGTTGTTGTATCAGCTTAAGAAGAGGTAAGAAATGCAGTTTGGGAGAATACGATCAAAGCTTCTCTGAGTTCTCGTGGGTGACAAATTATTTTTTACCTTCCAACCCCCCTTCACCCCGGACTTCACAGATACGATGTGGCAAGCCTTTCTCTGCTCTATTGCTATTTCCATGGAAAGTGCTCGGACGAACTGCATTCCTTAATTCCATCAGTTCTAACATTCACAACTAGGACCCGCCATGTTACACACATTATGACAAACCAATCTCATTCCCTCCGTATTCCATAGGCAAGAAGTAATTTCCACTCAAAAAGCTTCTTTCCACTGCTCCGTGGAACCGACTCCTAAAATGATGTTTCCTCGATCGCTACAATCTTGGCCTGTTCGTGTCTAGGGTTAACCGATATCTTCCCTTCATATCCGTATAAACCGCCTCTTACTCTGTAAACCTCAACCCCGTGTTGCCCCGAACTTTGTACGGGGTGATCACCACTGTAAAAAAAAATATGTAAGATAGATAACAATAAACCCTAGACTTGAAGAAGTTAAGATTGTTGTTATCGGGAAAGCATCCTCCCAGGAGTTTGCTCCACAAAGTTACTATTTGGGGAAGAAGCTATCCAAGTGCAACTTGCTTCTTAATAATGGAATATTTTTTAAGCATTTCATCCCAAGCAAAACAAGAGTGCCCCTATCACGCAAGGGCTTACAGAGAGTAGAGAAGAGGAGTAAAGGGACGTGTTTGGGGAGAGGATAAAGAGAAATACGGAGAACAATATCAGAAGATGTCGATTGACATTACACTTGAATATTTGAAGATTATAGTTATCAGGGAAGCAAGTAAGAGGAAGAGAATTCTACAGACAGGAAGTGCGAGGGAAGAAGCTGTTAAAATAGAAGAGGCGGTTACATTTAAGTGTTTCGACAGTGAAAGGGTGGGACCGAGATGCCAACCTAGTAGTTCGCTTAAATTCATGCAGTCTGGGAACCAGAGAAAGCAACTCGTCGGAACAGTTGCCGAGAAAATACTTGAATGTTACAGTGTATGTGATATGACGGAGATAAATGGATAATGGATGTTAGCTGTAAATAGCAGAACTGCTGGAAATAGGAAATGTAGCTCGTCAGAGTCTTTTCCTGGAAATAGCGAGAGGCTAGCTATATTTCATTTGTGGTAAGGAAGTTGTAAAGTGTAAAATAATTCAAGGCCTACACAGCCACGTAAACCCTTTTAAAGATAGTGACGGCTGTAATGAAAGGATTGAGCAGTTCGAGCCCGAATATGGCCCCAGTATTTCATTTTCGGACATAACTTGTCACTTGTAAAATTAGTGCCTAGCAGGAATCGTCAAGTACTTTCATTTTCACGTCATCTTTGGCAATGGATCTTATATATCTATCCACTTTCGTCCCAATGGGCAATCAAGTCAAGAAGCCTCATTGTGAGAACAACCGTTCATTATGAAAGGTAAAAATTCAGGGTCTGCTCGGTGATGATGGAACTAGTTTGGTTTTTTGAGGTTTTGAGGGTTAGAGTTCGATCCGAGGACATATCAGTTGCCAGGCTCTGGTCTTCTAGATTTCTGAAGTTGCATCCATCCACTGTTGTATCATCTGCATAGATATTCACTAAAAATCTGAATAGGTTCTAATACTGTTCGTTAATATAAAACAGAAACAGGGTAGAACCAAGATTACCCCCTTGAGGAATGTCTTCTTTGATCTCCTGGGATTCAGAAGGCTATTAACAACGACTTTCATCGACCTATGTGTTAGAAAGGACCTGATAATCGAGAACACTCTTCCAGAGATTCAATATCTGGAGAGTGAGTATAACAAAGCCTATGCCACACCTTGTCAAAGGCCTTTGGGGTATCTTACGCGATCGTCCTCGTGATGAAGTTATTGTCTCGTCCCCCATTGATTCTGTGAGTAATGTCAATAGGACATCAGCAGTAGATTCTGAAGACACTATCGACCGGCTTTGTAAATCTAAATTGCAAAATATAAAAGATATAAAAGACATAAAAGAAAAAAAAGAATGCAGGGACGTAGATGGATGGATATTTTCTGTGGAATTGTAATGGTGGGATTTTATCGCCAGCCTAATTTCGACATGCCTGGCCAGAGTTGCTATGTCAACGTCGGAAACGAGAACCTGGATAACTGAATGTCAAAAATTGGAGAAAAAAAGTTCTCTTTAACGCTTTTTATCCTCCGAAAGGAGCTCTTCAGCCTTCCGCGTTACATAGACGTTTTTCTATTTTGTTATTCAATTAACCCACCTTCTCCTGTTATTATCTTCTAATCATTTCACCCCAAGCAGGACAATAAAGTCACTAAGGCACGGGGGGATACTGGATGTAAAAGAACAAGAAAAATTAAATCATTATTAAGGAGCGAGAACAATAAAAGAAGAGGAATCAAGAATGTAGATAACGATTGACATTGCATTGACATTTTTGAAGATCAAAGTTGGCTGGAAAGCAAGAAGACGGAAGAGAATCGCACAGACGTAAAGAAACTGTTAGCATAGAACTTAGGGCTATATCTAGTCAGTATTTCTCTCAACCGAGGAACTATATTGAAAGATCGAACAAATACATTGATCTTACACTGAAGAAAAGAATAAAGAAACATGGTGATATCAAGACCCTTTGCTTTGTAGTAATGTTGCTTAATGTTATTTCTTATCTTCAATCTCTTTCTTTTTTTTTTCATTTATTTTTTCATTTAATTTTCCATTTCATATTCCATGTATCATTTTTCATATTTTATTTTTATTTTACTTTTAATTCCTTTATTTTTTTAAGTTTTCATTTAATTATTAGTTTTATATTTCACATTATCTTCATATTTTATATCCTTTTATGCAATTTTGTATTAATATTTAATATGTCATGATTCTATTTTTCATATTTTGCTTTTTCATTTTTTATTTAATCTTCATATTTTGTATTATATATTTTGTCCATATGCTACAGTGGCGTACCTAGTGTTTTTGCAGTCCTGGGTGGCCCTCAACTTTACCGCCCACCCTCAAAATGAATAGAATATGACAATGCATATTAACTCCTTAAACTATATATATATATATATATATAAAGGTATAAGGGTGTTCCAATAACTTGGACCGATTTTAAATATGAATTAAGTTTAAGCGTCTAATAATTTTTTTTTCTTTTTCTTTCAGATTTAACAACTTAAGTCTTTGGCAATTTCAACAATGGAAAGATTAACAATTAAACAACGTGTTAAAGTTATCGAAGCCTATATAAACAGAAATGCAATGAGTTCCCAGGTTGCATCATCTCTCGAAACAGCGAAGTCAATTGGCCACCACGATCGTGCGACTTGACGCCTTTAGATTTCTTCCTTTGGGATCATCTCAAAAGTAAGGTCTATGCCAACAAGCCAACAACAATTCAACAGCTGAAGGATGAGAAAATAAGGCATATTGGGGAAATCGAGGAGCAACTATGCAGAGACGTCATCAAAAATTTTGACCATCGAGTGGAGGCGTGCCGTCGAAGGCTTGACGGACATTTTGGGCGATATTATTTTTCTCATATAATTCGCATTACTTAAATACTATGATCAAATAGAAAAATAAATTTTCACCAATAACACTGATTTATTTAATGCTGACTTTGATCCGTCTTAATGAAACATCCATATATATATATATATATATATATATATATATATATATATATATATATATATATATATATAGTCAACGACGAAATTATTCGTACACCTATCAGTTTTTAATATTTCTATTCGTTTCTCAGAATCTAATGCCCGTATAATGCCAGTATTTTTTCGTGTTCTGTTAACGTGGTAGTCATAATTCCTAACTAAAAATCATGAAATAAAAGTACAATTGTGTTAATTTTTTTAAATAAAACTGAGGATATGTAAAAAACGAAGATGTTATTTTTTTTCTAAATTGGGAAAACTTTAAAAACTTTTTACGATATTAAAAGTAAAATGACTTGTTTTTGCTTATATACTTTGTTTTATTTACAAAGAAAAACAAAAAGTAAAATAACATATTGTACTTTGAATTCATAATTTATCAGATTTTTTTTAATATTTATTTCAATTCCAACTAGTGAGGGGATCATAGATTAAATGCCACCTTAACAGAAACATGGTTCGTTTTTGTTTTAACAATGTAGAAAATGCAATGCCTTTAAATTATTTTGTTTAATGTAGTTGAAGTTATTATTAGCAAAGTAGTAGACTAAGAATTAAAAGTCCGATAAAATTAATTCCACTTTTAAAAATTTAAATAAACGTTATCATAATTTTAATTCTTAGTCTATTTTGCTTAATAAAACTTCAACTATGTAAACTAAAAAAAAATAAAACATTGCATTGTCTTACTACCGTGAAATTGAAAAAATGCCCATTTTGGGACTTTAAATAAAATTTCTGCACTTAAAAAAATATATTAATTTTCAATTTTCTTTTAGATTTCCGTTCGATTTTTTTCGGAAAAAGATTAAATGCATGTGATATCGTTAAAACATTGGAATTATTTCAATTTATTTATCGATGTATTTTATAATTTATGAAAAGTAACGATTTTATATCCGTATTAAAGCTAGGCCTATCATAAGATAGATAACAATTGATTCCCTTATTTATTTAATTTTTTTTCACTAACAGTTCACAGACATGAAAAATCAAAATCACTGACGCCAAAGTCTGGAATTCTCCCATAGGTGTGAAAAAATTGTGGATTCACTAAATTTACATAATACATCCCCACATCAAGCCCTTTAAAAATTTTAATTTTTTTTTTTTTTTTTTCACACTTTTTGCTCATGTCTTGTAAGTGGGGTTTACCTCCACCAGCTGACAGCGCATTTTGGAGACAATGTTTTTTATTGCTGCTTGGCTGGCTTTGAGCCAGCCATATCAAAGACAAATTGGCTTCATTCTAACTCTATCTTCTTCCCTTTCGCTGCTTGCTTTTTTTTTTTGCAAAAATTATTGAAACTATGCTATTGTTTTCTTTTCGAACCGGAAGTTCCATCCGTGGCGAACAGCCACCTCCGCCCCCACTAGCTATGCCCCTAATATACTAGATTTTGTATCATATATTGTTTTTATTTTAAATTCCATACTTTATTTTCCTTTCTAATCTTTTCATATTTTATAACATATATGATATAAAATGCAGGATGTGGACAAAATATAAAATGTAAAATCATAAAACCCAAAGAAAAAATGTAAACAGAAAAAATATGAATAATGAAAATATGATATATAAGACATAAGAAAAGTAGGATTTTAAAAAAATATTAATAAAATGCAAAATAATAAAATATTAAATATAAAATAGTGTGACGTCACCCCGTGCTGTCTCTCTGCTCCACACTCCGTCTATCCTGCGACGACCAATGTGACTTGGTATTGGTCGCGGCACCAAATGTGACGTTCTAACCTTTTGCTGATTCGGATGGGGATCTGGTTAGATTCGGTATCAGCCTTGTCGTTCCCAGCTCGCCTCCAACGTCTGGTTACCGAAGTATCTGCTTTGATTTGTAGTCTAACCTACCCACGTTTTGATTTGATCTTAGGTAGACGAAATCAATCAGTCGCCGGGCCGTAATGCAAGCTGAGTCCGGACAAGGGCAATACCGCACAAGTATATGTAAAAGAAAATAAAGTAACAACTCGAAAAGTTCAAATGTGTTAAAAAAGAATAACAATATTTTATATCAGGTTGCTGAATACAGGACTGCATCTTTCTCCCAAACCGCTAATATGGATTCGTGACACTTTGTGTTTGTTAGGCGAGTCTTAACATCTTAAGTTGTTTTTGTTATTTTTTAAGAAACTGTTTTTTGGTGTATCTTCAGGCGATATTCGTAAAACTTGTTTTGATGGTGTGAGTCTAAGTCGTTCTTCAAAAATAAATAGTTCTTGGTTAGAAGTTGAGGTCGTGAAGCGTGGAATCTTTCAGTCAGCTTTCTGCGAGGCGGGTCTCAGAGCTCACAGCTTAACTCCGTCTGTGTCTGCCAACTGCGTCTGTGTTACTCACTCTGCAACTGCCTGCATGTCTTTCTTCAACCCCAACTGCCGTCCACTCGCTGCGACTCTGCTTATATGGACGCCGACCAAAACCGGGGTGGGCTTGTCGGGGTTTGAGGCTCTTTGATAATTCTAAATCCACAATAAGGATCTTCTTTGTTCTCGGATAGGAAAATTTATTACTTTCCATTTTTGAAAGTCCTTACTTACTACTTAAAGGGAATCGTCCTCCCAAATTCTTCCCACTCTCATATTGGTATCTCACACCAATCCCATCGGAGGGCGTCAACAGGTTCCCCTCTCTCTCACAGTGGCATCTCACACCATTCCCTTTCAGTGGGCGTCAACAGGCCTCCCCCCTCCTTCTTCATAGTTTAACTTCGCCTACCGCTCACGCCACCCTTCAGCCAATGAACGCTCAGCAGCGTGGGTGTTTGCAATTATCGCTCAAAGGAAAAAAATTATCTTCCCTTTTTTTTCTTTTCTTTCTTTTCTTCTTCCCGACAACAAACCCCTACGACTCTTATCTTAACCGAACGTCGTCTGGAATTCGTCAACGAGATTTTCGTCAAATAATCATTGAGGTTGGTCAATGATTTTCCGCACTCTGTAGCCAATTATCTGTTCCGATAAAATAATTTTTCTATCATGGCCAGCTCTGACATAAAACAGGTGTTTTTCCCAAATAATATCTCCGCAGATAGTTAATGGTTTAATCTTTCCTTCTTTGTAACTTGTGGGTGGTCCAGCTAACATTTTTCTCGGTCAGTGCGTGACCTAAATAATATTATCTCTTAGCATTCTGTTTTGTAGGCCACTTGACCAATTTGAAATTTTCATTATTGCCATGGGCAGACGGCTATCTTTTATTCGCTCCGTTGTAACATAAATCAAATTAAATCCGACAGAGCCGAGATCTTACTTTCTTCGCTAATGAAAATAAAATCTTTACCACTTTTCTTTGTTAGAAAAATAACATCGCTCAGTGTCTTTTCGTGATAGCCTCTTATCAACTTAATTAATTCTCGCCTTTTTTACCACGCAACCCTAAAAAGTGTCACAATAGGAAATAATATGAAATGTAGAAATGAAAATAGATTTAAAAATTATAAAATTTTAAATTTCATTTTCATTTCTATATTTCATATTTTATTTCTATTTATATCATATCATATGAAAGTATGACATAAAATATTAATATAATATGTTAATATATTAATACTTATGTCATATTTTCCTTTTCATGTTTTCGTTCATTTTTAATTTCATTTTCATATTTTACATTTTATATTTTATCCATATTCTATATTTTATATCATATTTTATATATTTTGTTCTCATGTTATAATTTATACTTTATTTTCATTTTATATTCAACATTTAATTATTTAATTGTATATTTTATCTTTATACCATATTTTATTTATAATTTATATTTCACATTTCAATTTATCATATTTCATTTTCATTTCTTTCTTAACTTTTCAGTTTTTATTTTTTATTTTTCATTTCTTTCATATCCTATATTCTGTCATCATTTTACAATTCTATTTGTTACCTTCTTGTAACATTAGAGTTTGATTTGTATTCTACGTCAAGCAACATGGATGGAAATGAAATATTTCACTTACGACAAAATCGGAAGCCGCATCACGTGTCTCTGGAAACCATTCCGGCGTCATTCAAATTTAGTCTTATAATTACATACTTTCCTATTGGCTCCATACTTGTAATTTTAGTGATCATGGCTCTCCATAACTTCCTAGCCCTTATAGCTTAAAGAAAGTTGTTTTCTTATTATTCATTCCAGTACCTGTTCTACCGACCATTTCCACAAGCTCGTTGGTTATTCACTCTTTTCACCTGCTCCGTTTGAGTTCAGTACGTCTCGTGAGTATCACGTTCTCCAAACCCTCTTTTCTTATTAGATATGACAGAAGTTTCAACTGTCTCTTTTTGATACTTAGTAAAATAAACAATTAACCCTAGAACACTAACAATCAATTAAAGTTACACCACTACTAACCATGGGTATATCCTACCCGATTTTGAAAATATCAAAAAAAAAATATTAAATATAAATCTTTATTTGAAATATTTTACATGCAGGCACTTCAAACTTTGTACTTTGAGTTAACATTAATAGGAACTGAAAAACATCTTATTTAGGTAAGAAAATCAGGTACTGAAATTTGTAACTAAAAATAGGGAAATTTGCGCTGGGTACTATATACGCTTGGTTTGTGTAATAGGGTTAATGACAGTACTTTATACATTTAGTACAACTATAATCAATAAAACGTAGTGTAAATATAATCAAAGATAAGGACACGAAACATAGGTTTTCTATTGCAGATTTTTCAGTAAAATACCTAGCCCTTCTAATGAGTGGCGCTATGCAATCTTCCTACTGGATCATTATGTTGCCAATTTTAGAGTTTTCCTGTTTGTATGAGAAATGATATAATCGAAGGCAAACTGCCTCCTACGCGGCGCGAGACAGAGATGCTTCATTTGCCGTCGGAAAAAGCAAGGAAATCAAACTTAGTTTATAACTGTTACAAAATTGCTTATAAAATCACATTGAACCACGTACATACATATAGTTTATTTTCTGTTCCGATGATTACTTCAAGCGTGAAGTTATCACTCGCTATGCTAATTTCTGCGTCCACGCTGTTTATATCTACATGGGATCTATCTTCGTTATTTTAAGCAAAGATTAAACAATATATATATATATATATATATATGTAAAAAGTGTGTATATAAATATAAATAAATATATATATATATATATATATATATATATATATATATATATGTATATATATATAATTATTTACATATTATATGCGCGTTACTTATTAGAAAGTGCTAAATATAGATAGATAGAGCTAATATATTTGGTTGGATTGATGTGAGTTTGTGACCCTGGGTTTCACGCTCTTGCGATCGTCAGCTGGCGATATTTAGTCACCCCCCACGAGGGTGTCATGTGGCACAAGGCCTTTTTAATTGGACATTCCCGAGCCATTAGGCCCGGCCAAAAAATAGCCCATTCGAACCCGTATAAACGGGTTCAGGGGTATTTTAACCTCCCCGAAGGAGACTCCGCCCTTCGGCGTAGCCTCCTTCGGGTTCCTCCCGCCCGTAGGAAGGAGTTGAACCGAACAGTCACACCAGAAAGTGAGCGAGTAACGTCGCTGACGATCGCAAGTGCGTGAAACCCAGGGTCACAAACTCACATCAATCCAACCAAATATATATATATATATATATATATATATATATATATATATATATATATATATATATATAGTTTAAAATTGGTTATATTTCTAAAAAGAATAGTCCTTCTTACTTTTCGACTCTCTCTTTCTCTCTCTATAAAAAGAGGGCGATGGATAAATTTTCGCAATTTTATATTTTAAATTTCGCGCATGCGCTTTGTTTGTTTTTTTATTTTGCTGACTACACAGTATAGTAAGGTCAGTTGACCACCGTCTGTGAGAAAAAGAGCACCATTTCAATGCAATTCAATCCGTCAGAAATTTGGAAACAACATGCAGTACCTGTTGGCATTCACGCCGGAAGCTCAAATACGAACACTTCAGATTGTTTGGGTATCAATCTGAACACGGTGCAGAGGATTTGGAAAGAGTTGGATGGGTCTAATGGTGATTACGAAGTTATGGCAGCTTGGAAAATTCACTCTGAACTTTCTGATAAGAAAAGAACTCCAGAATTTGTTGACGAGGACCTCAGAAGAAATATAGATGCCTAGATAAAATGCTTTGAGAAGGTAGTACTGCCTGGGTCAAGAGGGTGTCTGCTGGAAGATGCGATTTCTGGCAACAGGACTCTGCACCATGCCACACAAGCAGGAGAACCCAGTCAGACAATTTCTCCGTCCACATCTCCCCTTACATCTGGCCACGTAACTCCCTAAACTGCAATCCCCTTGATGATTATGTGTGGGGCGCAGTTGAGCGAGAGACGAGCAACGCTCCTTGTAACATCAAAGATGAACTGAAAGCAAGGATTATGGCAGCATTCACCAGTTTAAGCAAGGAAACCGTCCAGAAGTTTTACAACAGATTCCGAAGACGTCAGGAGGTCGAGGTTAAACCCAATAGCGATTATATTGAATAAATTTGCTGTTAAGTATTTCATGATATTTTTTGTGTAATTTTGGTAAATATATGTGTTAAAATGAGATGTCAGTGTTTTTTTCATTTTTGCGTAATTTAGACGACAATTCATCCATCGCACCCTGTATATCTATCTATCTATCTATCTATCTATCTTTTTCTTTTCCATACAGTTTCTTATTCAATCAATCTGCTCTTTCTTTTTCTCTTTGTCCTTCTATATTTCTTTTGTCTTTTTCGCTTTCTTCCTCTTTTATTGTTTTAAACTATACATTTCTCTTTCACTTCTTACTTTCGTTGCCTTGCTTTGCTTTTAATATTTTTATCTCTGGATTTCTCTTTCTCACCTCGTTTATTTTTTACCTCTATCCAATTCCTTCTACTTTCTCAGTTTATGTTACTTAGACACGAACAAAAATAAACACTTACACACAAACACACACACACACTCGTTCGCTTTCCCTACAGTCTCTCGCTCTATCCCTTTGCTCTCCCCACCCCTCTCTCTCTCTCTCTCTCTCTCTCTCTCTCTCTTTGTCTTTCATTCTGTCTTTTGCATTTTCATCCTGTTTTCTCTCTCTTCTTCTTCTCTTACTTTCGCCATCTTCGTCTCCCTCTTGCTATTAGTCTCGATCTACTTTCTCTCTATCTTTTTATCTCTGCTTTTCATTTCCCGCCTTTGTTTCCTTTTAACCTCTATGTAATACCGTCTGTCACTTCCCCCACCTTTCTTTCTTTCTTTCTTTCTTTCTTTCTTTCTTTCTTTCTTTCTATATTTCTTTATTTCTTTCTTTCTTTCTCAGTCAGTCAGTCAGTCAGTAAGTCATTCTATCTATCTATCTATCTAGCTAGCTAGCTAGCTGTTTCAAACATTTAATCTATCTATATATCTATCTATCTGAATTAATCAGTCAGTCTATCTATCTATCTATCTATCTATCTGTCTATCTATCTGTTTCAAACATTTAATCTATCTATATATCTATCTGAATTAATCAGTCAGTCTATCTATCTATCTATCTATCTATCTATCTATCTGCTTCAAACATTTAATCTCTCAAAATATCTATCTATCTGAATTAATCAGTCAGTCTATCTATCTATCTATCTATCTATCTATCTATCTATCTATCTAATTCTCTCCATATCTATCTACCTATCTATCTATCTCATTCACTGCATATCTATATATCTATCTATCTATCTATCTATCTATCTATCTGTTATGGTCCGGTTCCTTGTACCACGGTGATAGTCCAAGGTAGAAACACTAAAGAAGAACTCGAATACAGGTATGGAATAACATAGATCTATCTATCTATCTATCTATCTATCTATCTATCTATCTATCTCAGTCTCTTCCGATCTATCTATCTATCGCAGTCTCTTCCTATCTATCTATCTATCTATCTATCTATCTATCTATCTATCTATCTATCTCAGTCTATCTATCTATCTTTTCTGTCTATCTATCTATCACACTGTCTATCATCATTCATCTGTCCCCATTTCTCTACTCACCTTAATATCACGCTATCTCTGTGCTATTCTTTCTCCCTCTCCCTTTCCATTCCTTCTCTATATTCCTACCGTTCTCATTTTCCCTCTCTCTCTCTCTTTCTTTTCTTCTCGCATCTTTCATCTCTCTCTCTCTCTCTCTCTCTCTCTCTCTGTCTTCTCTATCTAGTCTCTCTCTTTCTATATCTTTTTTCATTTCTAACGGCGTTTTTTTACCTCCATTTCATTCCTTCTGTCACTTTCTCAATCTATCTCTCTCTCTCTCTATATATATATATATATCCATATATCTCACACACACATACACACAGACATTCATTCTCTTACGCTACTCACTTTCTCTCAATCTGTCTCTCTTCTCCCTATCTCTCTTTGACTTTCTTCTATATAATTCAACCATTTTAGCTTTTTTTCTTCCCCCTTTCTCTCTTTCTCTGCCTTTTTCCTCGTAGCTTCACTATCTTCCTCTACATCTCTCTGTCACAACCTCTCTATTGTCCCTCTTTCGATTTCTAGCTTTCTCTTCCCCTCTCTCATCTTTTCTTTTTGATTTCGTCATCTCAATTTCTCTCTGACATCCGCCATCTCTCTTTTACGTACATACACGCACATACATACAAACATTTACTCTCGCGCGCCATCTCTATTTCTGTTCAAATTATTCCCGTGCCCCGCGGTTATTAGCAGCATCTGGGTCTCTGTTGTCACTTACCCCACTGTTTTTAATAGCCCGACTACCCTCATCTAGACCCCAGGGTCCACCAAGCAATCTTTATTACAGTTAAATGGAGTGTCACTAAAACTTGTGCGCATATTCTGCATCTTTCCCAATAGCTTGGCTACCGTCAAACGTTCCATCACCATCAGACACGGCTGAACAATTCAGAAAGCGACTGACCGAATCCAAATCAAGGTAGCCAACGGAGACTGGTGTCCCATATTGGTCGTTTATCTTATATATGATTCGGAATATTAATAAAAAAAGAAACAATTTTTATGAATGAACGCTTCCGCCCATAAACTAAGAAACAATACATATATATATATATATATATATATATATATATATATATATATATATATATAAAACTAGACCTCAGAATAATGAAAATTTGATATATATATATATATATATATATATATATATATATATATATATATGTATGTATGTGTATACACACACACGTTTATAGTTGGGACTCTCGAATTCTGGGTTGGCGCCGAATTTGGTGGAAAGCAAAAGGAAATTTCAAATCGTCAATAATACTAAATACCGAAGATAGATAGATACATACATACATAGATACAAATAAGCAGATAGATAGATAGATAGATAGATAGATAGATAGATAGATAGATAGATAGATAGATATTAACTGACAAAGGAAGAAAAAAGAAAACTATATCAGTGAATGTTCATGCATGTTTATCTTATATGTGAACGTATATTGTTAAAGGTTGTTGCTGATAGATAGATAGATAGATAGATAGATAGATAGATAGATAGATAGATAGATACGAACAAGCAGATAGATAGATAGATACGAACAAGCAGATAGATAGATAGATAGATAGATAGATAGATAGATAGATTTGTTTTGTACGTCTTACTGACACTTTGCTTGTTATTAAAGCCATGCATTATTTTTAGTTTGTAAGGCTTTTTTGGTAAAAATAGTAACGGTTTTAGTGATACAAGAATTACTAATTAACTCATAGCTGGAGGGAGGAGAGGTGGATTCCTACCTTCGTAAATGTATTTGGGTGTAAGTGACTATAACAACCCATGTGAAACTGGAACTCGGCCCTGCGATTAACAATTCCGAGCCATTTTGCATTACGCCACACAGCACCTGTTATTCCCAAGCGGTCATCCATCTGGGTACTGACCAGACACGAATTTCATTAACTTCGATGATCGTACGGGGAGCGGTTATTCAACTCGATGTCGCCGTAAGCATAGATAGATAGATAGATAGATAGATAGATAGATAGATAGATAGATTGGCTGACTGACTGATTGAGATAGATAGATAGATAGATAGATAGATAGATAGATAGATAGATAGATAGATAGATAGATTGACTGACTGACTGAATTGAGATAGATAGATAGATAGATAGATAGATAGATAGATAGATAGATAGATAGATAGACTGACTGACTGATTGATTGATTGATAGATAGATAGATAGATAGATAGATAGATAGATAGATAGATAGATAGATACAAACATAAACAGATAGATAGATAGATAGATACAAACAAAGATAGATAGATAGATAGATAGATAGATTGGCTGACTGACTGATTGAGATAGATAGATAGATAGATAGATAGATAGATAGATAGATAGATAAACTGACTGACTGACTAATTGAGATAGATAGATAGATAGATAGATAGATGGATAGATAGATAGATAGATTGGCTGACTGACTGACTGATTGAGATAGATAGATAGATAGATAGATGGATAGATAGATAGATAGATAGACTGGCTGACTGACTGATTGAGATAGATAGATAGATAGATAGATAGATAGATAGATAGATAGATACAAACAAACAGATAGATAGATAGATAGATAGATAGATAGATAGATAGATAGATAGATAGATTGGCTGACTGACTGATTGAGATAGATAGATAGATAGATAGATAGATAGATAGATAGATAGATAGATAGATAGATAGATAGATCGATTGGCTGACTGACTGATTGAGATAGATAGATAGATAGATAGATAGATAGATAGATAGATAGATAGATATTGATATATAAAGAGTAGCGGCCAGAATCTTGGAAATCATGTTAATGGTGGGAACACCACTAGATTTCTCTCAAGCTTTACTTTTTCTTCTTTTATGTTATATCCCTTCAAGACGTGGGAGATCATGACTCATTCAATGCCCTGCAGTTGAAATAGTTCTTGGTAAGTTTTGTCTTTTCCCTATCCTTCTTAATTCCTATTTTACCAACCATTTACACAAGCTCGTTAGCTAGGATATTGAAAAGCCTCATACCACTGAGAAGTTAAAGCCTCAAATAACTTGAATAAGTTGGTGGAAATTGATATAGAACTCTGCGAGTGTCTGTACCTGTTAGCGTGTAATTGTGCAGTGATCACGCGGGAGTGCAGCCTAGTGCATTTCCTTAATAATCTCTGCATTTTGAAAAAGCTTATTAACGTCTAACAGCCTGTCCAATGGGAAGTTGTAATAGAAATGCGCCTTATTTTATTAGGATTTTTGATTACCCAAGCCGGCAGACTTCAATTACACTGTTTATAAAAACAGTGATATCACCTCAAGATCAGGACCAATAATATCTTCTCGTTTTACTCTCGCGTGGTCATGTGTGACGTCACGAGTTGCGGCGCGACTTTCGCTTCCGCGTCTCGTATACACGAGTTTGTCGTTGTTTGGAAATCTTTTATGCAACAAAAACAGATTATTGTTTTGTCCGTGTATTGTTTAATGTATTGAAATGTAATTGTCAACTTTGATAATGGCTTATATAAGCTGAAAGGTTTATTAACTAAATAAAACGTTTAATAATAATAATAATAATAATAAATTATGTTGGGCTATTAAAAAAGAAAACACAATTATATATATATATATATATATATATATATATATATATAAACAAACCAAAATATTCTGAACCTAGATCGAATTCAAGTCGTGTTCATTATATTCTCTTACGCACAGATACCCTTGGGAAAGATATAAATCTATTTCTTAACTTCCCTAACTATGGGTTAATTAGCAAGCCTTGTATCACAAAAAAAAAACATTATTATCTTCAAAAGATAAAAAAAACTTTCTTACAAAGGGTTGATAACCCGTAGAAAACGAATCAATCAATGACTATAAAATCGTACACATTACAAGCTTTCAGGCAAAACTCTCACTTAAGATAAATTTGATTATCAGTTTCTGAAACAATAAAAAATCATACAGTTCAACAAATTCAATCATTTGTAGACATCGACGAAGACCATTACCTTCTCCATCCTTCAGATAGTAGTCATCATTGGAACCTCCTTTTTCAGGTACCCTGTCACCTCATGACGTAGGCGATCATGGCTCTACACAATTTCCTGTTCTTTGTAGGGCGTAATAACTTTTGTCTTTTTGCTATTTCTTTTAAACCTTGTTCCGCCATCAATTTACTCAAGCTCACAATGTTATGCGTTTATTTTCCTTTGTCCTTCATGCCTTCAGTCTTTCCTGTGAGTGTCAAATTTTCCAAGTCGTCTTTCCTCGTCATGTGTCCTATAAATTTCAACTGTCACTTCCTGATGTTAAGTAGAAGTTTCCATTTTGTTTTCCTCTTCGTCTTTGCTCATATATTAGTGTTATGGTCCGGTTCCTTGTACCACGGTGATAGTCCAAGGTAGAACCAATAAAGAAGAACTCGAACACAGGTATGGAATAACACAGATATATTACAAACAGGAATATATACAGAGAAGTAGAAGCGTTAATATGAACAATCAGGTTTAGTAGAGAGAACAATGTAGTCTCGACCAGTATCACTATTCCAATATCTTGCAGTAATTGTCTGAACGCGTCTCTGTTTCGGACTGCCTCTGACTCGACTCTTGACTCGACTTGAACTACTGACTCGACTTGAAATACTCCTGAGGCGCAGTATTTATTAAGTATGGAATAGTCCATTATTATTATTATTATTATTATTGGTAAGATCCCATAACAATTAGGCTCATGGTATCCTTATTAACTTTTTGTAGAACCACATTTCTCTAGCTTCAAGTCTTTTCTTCATCTTTGAGCGTCCTGGGTATGACGGTAAACTACATCCGTGTCCAGGGTAAGACGATAAACTACGTCCAACAGCAAGGCCTCTGATCAGGAGGTTTTGAGGAGCGTGGAACCACCTCTTAATTGTTTAGTGTTCCGAGGTCCACCCTAACCCGGGGTGGTAGCACTTGTTAGGGTCCCAGCTATCGGCAAATAGTTAACCCCGAAACTGGGGTAAAAAGCATTATAAAAGTGTAAAAATAGGTTTTAATACCAGAAATACTTTGTAAAAAATTATTACCAGAAATTAATTTTTGAAGAAAAAAAAATTACCTGCAATATTTTTTTTTTTAAATATTACCAGCAAAAAAAAAATATATTACCAGGAATACATGTGATCGTACTCAAAAATATGAGTAATTGAAAAATGGTTCAAATATATATGTATATATATATACACACACCTTTTTTTACCAAACTATTGCTATGAATCTATTTCAAAAATGTTGTTGGCATTAAATGATCTACTGAGGTTGATATAGCATAAAATAAAAAAAAACAACCAACCAACTTCATCTTTGAGAAAATTGTGCAGCATTCACTGTTATATTTTTTTAATCGCGTTCACCTCAAGAAAGGCAGTAAAGCCACTAAGACACAAGGGGTTACTGGGTGTGGCAGTATTAGAAAACAGAAACATTACCGAGAAGTGAGAACGAAAGAAGAGTAATCGAGAGGATAGTAGATAGCGATTGACATTTCATTTAAAATTTTGAAGATTAAAGTTGACTTGGAAGCATGGACTCGGAATGGAGTTCCACACACGAAAAGTGCAAGAAAAGAACCTGTTACCAGAGAACTTAAGAGAAAAATCTAGCAAACTCAACTACAAATTAATCTGACCTTGTCGTCCGTCTAACACCGTTTGACTTTAAGAGGTCAAGATTGAGTCTGTTCCGCAAAGTAGACTTTTTTGTGGGATGGGAAAGAAACCTGATTGGAACTTTCTCCTTACATTTGTAACACGGGGGATATGAGTATGATTCAACTCCGTGGAAGCAGTATGACGTGTTCTAATAGAAACGGTATGAATGGAATGCGATTTTCTGAAAGTTTGCTATGAAAATAGCGATAGCCTAGCGACCGGCTTGGTGTAGATTGAAAATGAAGACAAATCCCTCAGAAGACAGTGTGAATGATTCTGAATTGCATGATGGATATTTTTTTTTTTTTTTTTTTGCTTTTGTTTTATGACTTATCAACTATTTGTGGTTCATTTAAAGCTGAAATATATTTCTGCTTGTAGGAGGTTGCTACCAATAGCCGATATTCCCAAGCGGTCCGCCATCTATGTACTAAACACTTAGGTAATCGAAAGAGAACTGCTGTTTTAAGTGGGATTTGACCGTCGGCTGGATTGCTTCAAGATTGTAAAGTGAATTATTATATTATTTTATAGGAAACTGATTCAACTATACGGATAGTTTTTTCGCTTTCTTTCCTTCAGTATCGGATTTTTTTTTTTTTTTTTTTTGACGGGGGATTTCCTTGCTTTTTTTCTTCCTTTTTTTCTTTCTTTTTTTCTATTTAATTTTTTCCTTTTGTATTTATTCCTTCCGTTTTTTTTTTCATTTTTTTCTTTCCTTTTTTCTATTTATGTTTTTTTTTATTGTTCTTTCTTTCTTTCTTTCTTTCTGTTTCTTCACCTTCATGAGATTTCCGTTTTTAATTCACTCTTTTATTTTCTTCCTTTCTCTCAAATATTTCTGATATTTATTTTTTTTTTTTAATTTCATTTATGTAGTTTTTTCTCGACATCTTCAGACAGTAGGTCACGTGATTTATGACCCTCTTTATTTTCTTTTGTGGCGGTTTTATGACTGACAGAAGGAAATAGATGACATATTAATTCGTGACCACTGGGACCTTAAATGTAACTACCAATACGTATTTATTTATTTATCTGTTTTCCCATAATTCATCTGAAACCTTCAAACTCAGCAGAAAAACCTTTTAGGGAAAGATTTGTTTTTGTTATATTTTTTTTCTTCTTCTTTTTTTTTTTTTTTGTAAATACAACTTATCAACTTGGGTATTTTAATTATGACATAACGAACACTGTATATTTTCACAAAGTAGATTCAAGCTGATTATGTGCCTTCCCGTGTGATTCAATGCAGGAAAAATAGGTGTATCTACTTGCATATATATATACATATATATTCATATTCATATATATATATATATATATATATTCTACTGTATATCATGTTACTGTGATAAGAAAACACGGCGGAAAACAGCATCAACAATCCGAGTTCAACTTTCGATAGGGGTAGCTCATGTTCACTTGATTTTAATCGTTTCGTCTCAAGCACATTGATTAAATCCATTCAAATGCAAGAGGTTACTAAAGGAGAAAGAAACAAAAAGAAAAAAAAAAGAAAAGAAAAGGATTCAAGTAGACAGAAGAATAACGATTGACGTTGCATTTAAACAAATTTTTGCAAGTCAAAATTGACAGTAAACCAAGAAGCCGAAAGAGAATTCTACGGGTGAAAAGTGCAAGAAGAGGAACTGTTAGAATAGAACATACAGTTACTTCTATCAATTTCAACAGTGAAATCATGAGACCTAGCCGCCAATCTAGTACTGTAATTACACTCTTAATTATGGTGTAACAAAGAGGAAAGCAATATTTATTTAGTAAAATACAAAAGTATGGCACAAGGCCAGAAGGGGGGTTAGAAGAAGGCTGGTCTTCAATCTGTCTTATCTTAAACTTAGCTAGCCACGTCTTCCTTCAACCAAAACAATGGGTTCTTATTTACCATTCTTACTCCAGCCACCATAATACCTCAAAATCTCGATATAGTCCAAACTAGTTCCTATATATACAAATTTTATGTGATTGGGAAGGGGGAAAATATTAACGTTTAAAAATGACACTTAATGAATATTTACAATGAATACAATTTATATACAAGAAACTAAAGAAAATAGTGTTAGTGATAAAAAAAATAATCCTTAAATGTTGTAGAAAAATCAGTTAACTTGACGAAATTATTGCGGGATTAGGTAATTAATAAAAATCATTCGACTAATCACTCACTCAAACACACACTCATCCAGACACAAAAAACAAATATGAAATACACACTCGAAAAACGAAAAGCGCCCCACATCTACCGTTGAAGTGACATCTCTGTTCCCTAACTGGGGGAGAGGATGGGGAATTTAAAAAATAGTGAGGACAAAGATAAAAGAAGCCAATAGCAATACATAAGTTTAAGATAAGACAGATTGAAGACCAGCCTTCTTATAACCCACTTCTGGCCTTGTGCCATACTTTTGTATTTTACTAAATAAATATTGCTTTCCTCTTTGTTACACCATAATTAAGAGTTTAATTACAGTACTAGATTGGCGGCTAGGTCTCATAGTTAACTTGATGAAAGAAACTGAGATTAAAACAAACCTAAACTACCATATTTTGAGCGGAGTTGCCAATGTTCAACATAGAGTTCACATTGTCCTGATAACTAACCGGCATCAAAATGCCACTCCAAGTCGCACCTTTTACTCGACACGGACGCGAAAGGCTCACCCACCTTTTGCCAAAATCGAATGGAAGGAGTTGTCGCCTTTCTGTTATAAACAATGGAAGAGGTAAACTTTTCATCCACATAGAATTCCTTCTGTCACCCCCGTCTATATCACAACTCTCATAAAGCCTAGGAAGCAAAAGAACACACATAGTGTTCAGTCTTACTCAAAGGCAGTACCACATTGCTACAAACAGTACTGGCCTCGAGGACAAAGAACTTTCCGCGCAGCTTGCGGACCAATAAACCTCAATAAACTTGCACAACGGGATTACGACCCTGCAGTGAAAGAAAGTATGACCCAGGTTCTCCACAGATTTTTCCAACCTGCCGAACAAAGTCTTTTGCCTACCCAGAAGACCTATCGTATCACCAGCTTAGTGTGTGATGAGTCATCACCATTGAGGCATTTCAATATGGGCTCCCAAGGCAATATGGACCGACCCTCCTGCTTCGTAAAACCGAGCCCACCTATCAAATCATCTTGAATGGATCGCCTAACCAACAAGTTATATATACAATACCTGGACGTCGGAGAATCCATCCCTGGCCCGTAAGCGTAAGAGGTGCTTGAGGGCAATACGATTTTCACGATAGAAAGAGCACTTGGGGTAAACAGCGTGGGTCTCCTACACGCACGAGTGCACACTCTTAAGGGATGAGAAGTCCTTACGGGCGTCTTACTTCCAGAATTTGCCCTCACCATCTGATTGCTAACACATTCCATCTAGGAACAAGATACGAAGCGTATATTGATGAAACCCAGACTGCCTTAATAAGGGTAGACGTAACAAATCCCCCGAACTACTTTGGGAGCCATGTCTTCCAACAAGACAGAAAGAAATTCTCTTATTAAACCCATTAGTGTGGTAGACGGGAGTGGAAGCACAGACAGTCGGTAAACGAGAATCGGGCACATGTGCGAGCCACATACTTCCGCCCTCCCCTTTAAGAAAAGATTCCTCCGAGACCACAGGCGAACTTCGATCTGGGCCTTCTTCCGAACATCCGACCCATTCATTTCCAAGAGAGGATCGGTACCAAACCAGGTGCCGAGTATCTTGACCAGCCCGTCCCTCCAGAGCAAAGGCCCAGGAAGAAAAACTCTTCCGCGCGCCTCACCGCAAGCCAACAAATTTAGCGCGGTTGATCTTGGCCCCTGTCTCGTAGCCTCTGGTCTCTTTGTCGACTCCGTCAATCTCGATACAAAACCGAAACGTAGTTTACATAGGCAGAGTAACTGGCTGAGAAGGCTGAGAAGGTAGCACCAAGAAGGGAAATTCCACGTAAGATCGGTTTCGTCTTTAACTATCGAAGGAAATGCTCCAACAAGAGAACTTAAAGGAAAGGCAAAAGCGGATATTGACGAGTGGAGCGAGACAATACGAAAGGTTCCGATCGCACCTCATTCAATTCCACCAGCGCACAGGGGTGGAGCGCAGACAAAATCGGATCCAGGTGCGAAAGTACGGCTCGAAACCGCCGGAAGAGAGGATAGACTTCAGAAATCGATGGTCAACCCTACCAAATTCCTTGGACTGATTTTCACTCGACTTGTTCGATGATCAAGCGTATCAAATGAAGGTTTGTCCTGAATAGTCCTGTCTTTTATGACACAAGAGCCAATCAGACTAGAAAAGACAGCCTACAAACAGCGGGCTACGGTCTTGGCTAAAATCTTCAACTATGTATTGAATATTATTAAAGGCTGAAAGTTACCTATACTATACGCACCATTCTTGTCCTTGCGTAGCAACTTCATGTCATCTCTGGTGAAGCGTTGAGGTATAGACTCCTGCTTCATCCAGTTATTGTAAATTAGTTCCAATAGAGGAATAAGAACGTACGACTCTCTCAAATACATTTCGTAGGGTAGTCCCGGATGACCAACCAGCATCAAGCGCTTCCCAGATTTCCGATTCTGTGATGGGACCATCGCACCCAGCTGCTTCAACCAAATCGAGCAGGAGAAAATCGGCCAAACAGGCGTCAAACGGATCAGTGCTCAGACCGAACTCCCCAGTGAACACATCCCGAAAGTAGTCACGAAAAACGTCACGTATGTCCGCGTTTATTATTGCCACGATCTGCTTATCCGGCAATATGGCTCACGCGACATATCTATTGAATGCCTTTCTAACATCCTCTGCATGCAGTTCATCGCCCGTATTTGTAGCCTCGAAAGACATTAGCCTATCCCTAACTACCAGAGCTTGATCCTTTTTGATAAGCAAGGTGGCCAACTCTGCCCTAGCTACTTTCTCACTATCACGGGATTTCATCGCCCGATCGACTTTTACCTCACATGCCGTTTGCACTGCTAATCTAACTAGATTTAGTCGCCGACTATAGTCAGCATCAAACGACCTAATAGTGGTTTTAAAATTATACCACCACATATTCCCGATCACATCAACCGTCAGTTCCTGGTTTAGCATTAGTAGTAGCTGTTCCTGAAAATGTCGCTCACCAAATAATGATGCGTTTAATTTCCTGTAACCAGCCATCTTAACCTTAGTCTTATTTAAGTTTACATGAACCCGGACAAGACTATGATTCGTATAAACTATTGAATGATAACTCGGACTTCCCAAGTGCTTTACGTCGAATCTCTTAACTAGCACTGGGTCGCGGTAGCTAAAAGTCGAGCTGTTCCCATTATTCAAAATCCACATTACCTCCCTTGAGTGCTCATTTCAAGTTCAACCTTATCGATAAAGTCCCAAAATGGCATCACATGCAACAACAAAATCAACAGATCTACTACAAAAAAAGCAAAAAGGAATTGGTAAATATAATTCTGAAGAAAACAAAAACTTTTTCAACGTCTCTTACGCCAGACTCTGTCCAAAATCCATATCAGAATTTGTATACAATCCTAGTGAGAGACTGACTTTGTCTGCTTATTTTCGTAGATATGAACAAATATTCAGTCAGGAATGCGGCAGTTGATAGATTGAGAGAAAAACGAGATTGCTATTGAGGAAAACAGATCCGATAGAGTATGAAAAATACTGCAACTACATATTACCGAAAAAAAAAACAGGTGAAATTGGGTTGGAAGACAAAGTACACATTCTGACAAAAATCTTTAGTGACAAGAGCTCTCTTTTTAATGCTCGTTGGTGGTGCATGAATCTAACCAAAAAAAAAAGAAAACAAAACGAAGATTTTGTCACATATGTCGGTATCGTCAATAAAGTATAGAATAAAGGAAACGACTCCACTTATGTTCAAAGGGGTAATTTTCGTTCAAAATTTAATAGATTAAAAAAATGCTGAAATACGTGTGAAACTTTTAACGAAAATTGAACAAAACAGTAATATTAGACTGCAAGAAATAGGGGACGATTGCCAGAAAAATCTAAATCTGAAACACGATGCTGAATAAATTCAGAAAAAAAAAAGTGCAAAGGACAAATGTACAAAATAAAAGTGGAAAATCCTTGCTTTAAATGTGGTAAATTACATCTTAGAAATAAGGGTTGATTTTAAAATGCAGAATGCGTGGTAAACGAGGACATATAAAGTTACAATGCAAAACCACACAAATAAAAATCCTCACAGGAAGAAATTTGTACATCTCATTGCAACGGAAAAACATGGTCATAGAAAACAAAAGGAAATTTATGAATGTAAAAATAAATAATGTGAGTGTGAAACTGCTACTGGACTCTGGTTATTTATCTCAATAATCAGTAAAACTACATGGAAGGAAATTGGAAAGCCCTTATTCGAAAGGATTTCCAAAGTCGGGATTTCAGTTTCTGGTGAGAAATATTTTTTTTGTTTTATAGAAATGACTTGTAATGTCCCAAACCGTAACAAGCATATAAAAACTACAGCGTATATATTAAAAAATGCTACAAATTTATTCGGTACTGACTGAATGGAACTATTTGAAATTTAGGATTTGCCGATAAACACTATTTACATTATTCGGACTATTGTCCTCAGCTTCGTCGCCATATTTATCCCAACGTTTCGGCGGTTGTAGGCTCCGGCCTTCTTCAGGTGGTTGGAATGTCGAATTGAACCCTTTATTTCGCTCACTGGTTAGAATGTTCTAGTTCCACGTGTCATGTTTAATGGGTGTCAGTTGTCAGTTATCTCCTGTTAATTCACCTCTCCAAGTTCTCCACTGCCTTACCTCGGTATTGATATCACACTCTTTGGGTCCTGTCACTGGATCTAACTAACGCCTTTATTCACTGTGCCATGTATCCTTGAGGAAGAAGGCCGGAGCGTACAACGGCCGAAATGTTGTAACAAATATGGCGACAATAGTCCGAATAATGTAAATAGTGTACATAATGCCTCATCTCAGAAATATAGACCGATTGCCGATAAACGTTTATTATAAAAATGTAGGTGGACAAGCGAACAATTTTAAAAAATCAAAGCGAAAATCTTAAGAAAGTATTTATCAAATAGTTTCCAGAGATTCTGTTAAATGAACTTGGTCGGTGTTCAAAATCCAAGGAGGATTTTCAAGTAGAAAAAGGTTAGACGCTAGTATTTAAGCCAAAACGGAGCGTAGCATTCGCAGCATTTGATCAGGTCAACCAAGAGTTGCACAGATTCGAAAGAATTGGCTTAATAGAAAAAAAAACATTCAAATTAGGCAGCACTAGTGATTTATGTAAAGAAAAAATAAAATTAGTGTTTGCGCGGATTTCTCGACAAGAATAAAAAGTTGTTTAGAAACACATAACTGTCCATTATCAAGTCCAGCGGAATTTTTTTCGAATTTAAATGGCGGAAGAATATTTTCAAATCTTGATCTCTCTGAAGCGTATTTACAAATTCAGATTGAAAATGAATGTTCAGAATTAACGGCGTTAAATACGCACAGAGGCTTATAGTTTGACTGACTTACTTTCATGGCAACTGCTCCGACGAGCTACTTTCACTGGTTCCCAAACTGCATGAATTTAAGCGTGCTACCAATTGACATCTCAGTTCCACCCTTTCACTGTTGAAATGACTAAACATAGCCATCTCATCTACTTCAACAGCTTCTTATCTCGCAACTCCCGTCAGTGGAACTCCCTTCCTATCACTTGCTTCCCTGAAAATCTTTAAATATTCAAATATAATGTCAATCGACATCAATCTGATGCCTTGACCTTGATCCCTGTCCTTTTCTTTATCCTTTTCCCAAACACTCCTAATTTACTCTTACTCTCACTCTCTGTAAACCCTTGCGTGCTAGTGGCATTCCCGACTTGCTTTGGGCGTCTGTGGAACTTCCTTCCTATCACTTGCTTCCCTGGTAGCTATAATCTTAAAAGATTCAGATGTAATGTCAAGCGACATCTTCTGATGCCTTAACCTTGATCCTTGTCCTTCTCTTTATCCTTTTCTCACACACCCCTCTTTTACTCTCACTCTCTGTAACCCCTTGCGTACTAATGGCACACCCGCTTTGATTGGGGTGATTTGCCTAAAGAAATGCCACAAAAGAGAGAGCCAATTCTATACTGTCAGATATTTTCTCTAACATGCTATAATCCTAATAAGAAGGGTGATAAATGAAAAAAAAAGTGTTAGCTAACAGAGTGTAATAATTAAAGGCGGAACAGGTGAAAGATCCATCAGGGGACTTACTAGATGGTTTCCCTGCCGTTGAGAGAATTTACCGAATATAAACACCAGGGCCAAGCATACGTACCCTAGAACCCTTTCGACAAAGGAAGATATATTGGAACAAAGAATTCAGTGACAGAGAGAGAAAAGTTAAATTATTTCGCCAAACGCCAAGATATCTGGAAGACGTTTCAAGAGAAAAGATTCTATACAACAGAAATTGGAACGAAAGCTGTAGAAAGAAATCTTAAGGCGGGTTTGTGGATTTTTTACAGACTGGTTTACTTGTATTATATAGAATGGTTGCAGTCATGGAGATTTGACTGGCTATTCGGTTGAACTCTCTGCCTTCGGGCGGGGAGGAACCCGAAGGAGGCTACGCCGAAGGGCGGAGTTTCTTTCGGGGAGGTAAATCGACCCTGAACCTGTTTATACGGGTTCAATGGGCATATTTTTGGCCGATCTCACAGGCTCGTAGATCCCACGTTAAAAAGGCCTTGTGCCACATGACACCTTTATGGGGTGTGGCGACTGAATATCGTCATGGAGATTTGAAGAAGAAATGGCCAAAATAATTGTTACACTCCGGCAAGGTGGCTCAGACTACAGCATCATGTAGCCTTTCTTGTACTATCTCTCATCGCATGATATCTTGAGAAAATCTATTCTTTGTTGCAGCCGGCATCACCACGACTTTATAAGGCTCAATATTTACAAATTGTTTATATATTTAAGCCATTTCTTGTTTGTTTATTCTATTTATTATTTAGCAGACAAACCTGTGACTTGCTACGCTTTGAGAGGCAGTTACGATTATAGGCTAATTAAAGACATTAATATCTAGTAACCACTGTTTTTGCTTACACGGGGGTGGCTGATAGAACTTAATGTAAATAGATTTTAAAACCTTCAAATAAAAGGCAAATTCTGAGTTTCATTTGAATATATGGAATTTATTTGCATGAATTCCTACCAGGCATCTCCCTGTCAACAGGAGTTGTTCGCAGGCTTAAATGTAATTAGCCTGTAATCTTTATATATTTGTTATATAGTTTATAGTTATATAGTTATATATTTGTTATTTATATATTTGTTATATTGATCTTTGGTGCTCCTTTTGGCCTCCACGTATATTTACGTCTTCGGTTGAGCTCCCATGAGAGATAGCTGATAAATCGGTTTAGCTGCTATTTTATTAATCATGTTTCGATATTGACAGTTTATATTTTTATTACCTCTTTTTGGTTATTTTTTTTTTCTTGTTTTAAGCCTGTTGTTGTCACTTTAATTAAATTTTATACCCCTGAAAAATGTTTTCTTTATTCTATTTATTATTTACCCGTCAACCTTGTGCCTTTTTGTCATCCTTTGGGAAATTGTTATGATGACAAAAAAGCGATAATCATCAAACGTTCTTCTTTGAAGATTACCTTCTATGTATTACGTACAAAGAGTAGCGAACTTTTGCGCCGAGCTTTTAAAACCTTAAATGCAAACTGATAAATAAACGAATTAAACATTTAATATTTATCACTCGAAAATAAGCGTTTTCTCCTCAAATTCAGACCCGAAACGTTATCATTCAATTAGAATTTTTCTTTCATTCTTTAAAATGGTACATTTAAAAGACATTGTTTGAGTACATGGATGCAGCGTATCACAAAGAAGACAATCCCTCATCAGATCGTATAGACTGACGCTACAGAATCAGAAACGAAAAACTTTACCAAATAAAAAGAAACCAGATCACTTGAATACTTCCAAAAATAAAATGGATAGCCCTTAAAAATAATAAGGGAAAATAATGGCATAACCAAGATGCTAACTTTCCACACTTCATCTATGTACTCCTTCCCATCAGGATATAGCTCTCCACAACTTCCTATCTCATTTCTCTCTTTGCTATGCCCCCCACGCCCCGTCCCGCCAACCATTCTCATAGGCTCGTTAGTTAACTGACCCTCTGATTCCACTATCTCTCTTACCCTCAATATGACATGTGAGTGTTATGTTTTGCAAGCCATCCTTTCTCATTTTAGTTTTAGCATCAGATATATTATAGTTATTTGGGAAAGGGAGCAAGGGGAAGGGAGTTTCACACGCGGGAAGCGCAAGAGAAAAAGCCGTTTGAATAGAAGAGACGATTATATTTAACCGTTTCGACACTGAATGGGTGGAGCCGAGATGCCAGCCTAGTAGTTCGCTTAAATTCATGCAGTCTGGGAAAGCAGAGAAAAAAAGCTCGTCGGAACAGTTGCCGTGAAAATATTTGTAGAAGAGACAGAGGGAAGCCACGGCACGTTTGTGAGAAAGTGACTGTAGACTAGATGTCAGATCTGGACCTATCACATTGCATATTTGTCTCGGAGGACCTCGCGACGTATAGCGGGGGCTTCAGACCATATATGACAGCAATATTCCGTGTAAGGACGGATAGTCGTCTTATAGATTTGAAAGAAGGACTCAGACGAAAAAAAACTTTCTGGTTAAAATGCAACATTTGGACAACTAAGAATTTACATAAATATTTTTTCTTATTCGCGTAAAAAAAAAATGAAGTTATATAGCAGATAGAGCAACGATTAAAGCAACATTAAAAGTGATACCAGAAAATTTGGGGAACTGTTTTATAGATAGATTGATTTTTTTCCGGCATATCGATATTTTACAACCAGAAAATATTTTGGGATTGCAAGAATTCTTCAAGATAAGAAGGATTTACTGATACAAATCCTTCCCCAAGGCTATTTGTGCGTAAGTATATTTAACGAACCCGACTAGGATTGAAACCCGGCTCACCAACTTCCAAATCCATGCTATTATCCACTATTATACACCAGCCGTACATCCAAGCTTACAGCTACCGGTATTCCCAAACTGAACAGACTCAACGTTAGCTGATCTTACGAGAACTGGTGATTGAACGTGATATGTCAGTAAGCCCATAGATTATAGAAGTTAAAGAAATTCTTGTAACGTTACTGCGCAAGCATTTAAAAATAAACGTCATATTATGTAAAGGACAGGTAGACATTAAATTTTTATAAGAGAAACTGACATGAAATATAGAAAAACGTCTTTAACAATCAATCTAACTCTTGATTTTAATAAAATTTCTTTTATTGTGTGTCCATTCCGAATTCGGAAAGCGGTTTCATACAAATATGGCGCTATTGTCCGCCATTTTTGCTCTGTTTAATTACAAACAATCTCAGAGTTTTAGTAACATGAAAAGTATTTATGCCACTGTTTTCCGGTACGTTATTTTTTTGCCATTTTCTTTTATTCATGTTTCACTTCTTAAACTGTGTCCTTTTCTTTTCGTTCTGTCTTTCTAGTTTTTTTTTTTCTTCCTGTGCTCTTCTTTTTATACGTTTCACCTTTTATTAACGTTATATTTCCGATTTCTTTTCAGCATTACAGTTATTCTCTCACTCGCTTCCACTGTCTTTCTCCCCTTCTACTTTCTCTCTTCTTTCGTTCGCCAGCTTTCTTCTGTTTCTTCTCTTCCTTTTTATTCTTTTTCTTTCTTTCTTTCTTTCTTAATTTCTCTTTTAACCCCTTCGTCTCTTTTTTTTTTCGCGAACTTCCTATAAGGCTTCCTCATTATCTCTTTTCTCACTCTCTTTCTTTCTCTATATGACACTACACATTTTCTTTTCTTTGTTTTTGTTTTTTTTGCTCTCTTTTTTTTTTCTTTTCATATCTCTTTTTTCTCCACGATTTTCTTCCTTTTTGCCCCTTTGAAAATTACTGCTTTTTAGGCTTTCGTTTATTTTCTTTTTCTTTTTTTTTTTTTTTTTTTTTTTGGTATTTTTAACGAACTTTTTTCACTTTAAACACGAGAGCAACAAGGGAAATAATCCGCTCAAAGAGTTTTGTTCTTCGATTACGTCCCCCCCCTTTTTTTTTTTTTTTTTTTGCTTTTTTTTTTTTTTATTCTCTGCATACTTTCTGCTCTCTCTTTTCTAACGTTCCATCCGTTTGAATTTATTCTTTTCTTTTTGGTTCTTTTGCGATTTTCTTCTTTCGTTACTTCCGCTCTTCCCTTTTAGAAAGCAAATTTTCTTTGTAGTCTTCGTTTCAACTTGATTTTCCGAAACGAGAAGCCGCTTTGATTTCCCACCCCAGCTACCACGGACACACCTTGACGAAGATCTAATAATCTCTTCTCATCATCAATAACGATGGTAGGGACACGGCGATCAATTTAACTGAAAATTATCTATACTATATGTGCTCGCCTCGTAGTTTAACTATTAATGTTTCCAGTAGTCGTAGCAAAAGCAATTTCTTTTTAAGATGGAGTGTTAATAGTGCGCAGGAATAAGAAATACATAAGTTTTATTTAATATGCAGGGTTATTATAAAATCATTGTTTCACATTTTCGGACACTACTTAAATTAACTGGTCCGCTCGTAAAAAAATGGGAAAATTCAGTGGGGGGAATAATTTTTTAACATTTCTTTATTAAAACTTTCTCAAGCCCCGATATTCGTAATAATCTAAAAATATTTATTTTTCCAATTTTAGAAGTGTGGGTCTTGTTCATAATATAAAAACAGTGTCAAATTGATCCCTGACTTCTTAAAGTGTTTTCTGTCCTTTTTATTTAAAAATATCAAGTTTGAAATTGTTTACGTCATTGACAACTGCATACTATTAATGATTCTCCTTCTTCAATTTTTTATCATTCAAAAGCAAAATAAATCTCCAATACCCTGACGTACCAAATTTAATGAGTTTCTACTATAGGACACATACGAGCCTGTTGAAGTACACTAACTCAACGTGGCATATATGGAAAAATGTTTACCACTGCCGTCTCGATAGCTGTCTACAGTTCCCTCGTATTTGTAGGTATAGGATTTTGTATGAGAATAAATCTCGTCCTATAAATTCTTAATTGTGAGCACGTCGGGCGAACGTGGTGGACAGACCAATCGACGGAAACTTCTAAAATGATCCTCAAAACGAGTCTGGAAAACCGATAATACTTTGCATTATTCCTACTGAAATAACCCATCTTTGTTGGGGTACATGGAATTAGTGCAATTAGTCACAAAGCGATGTAAGAAGTAGTTCCCGATCATTGATTTTGTTTAGGAGGCTATCAGACCCAACGGATGCGCTATGAACACACCACGTGCCGTTATATTACCAGTTCTCCAGGATCCAGTTAGCGGCGTTACAAGCCCCGAAGATGCTCTCGGTTCAGTGTGCATAACAAAGGCATCTTGCTAGTTCTTCTGATCTCATATCCTTTGGAAGTTAAAAAAGCACTAAACTAACATCCTGGATGTGCGTTTGGTAACTCCTGCATTTAATTTAGATGTAATTTGAAACCCTGTCACTTGTCTGTTACCACAAGCAATTCATGCTAGTTACCTCTGTTAATATTAATGCTCCGTGGTCGGCCACTGTGATTTAATGGTGCTATCATCTGCTGAACGTCAATTTAACTGGCGAGATAATGCAAAGATTTTGTAACCAATGCACGTGTTTTATCTTTATTATTAGTAGTAGTAATAGTATAAAGATATTCTCTAAACGAACAAGTGAATTCCTTGTAACAATGTATGTTGGCATCACATACCATTTCCTTTTCATACTGTAACCTCTTGACTTTTGGCACGTTAGTGTATTATGTTTTTGGGGGTGAATAAAAAAGTAGTATCGAAGTAAATATTTTAAAATTTGTTATTTTTGCAGAATATACATATTTTTGATATTTTAACTTACCGTAATTCCCCATGTGTAATACGCCTTTATCTATAATACCCACACCAAAAATTGTGCTGAAAGTGTGAGAAGATGCTTCTACTCATGCATAATACGCACCCCTTGTTTGATAATCAAACTCTATAAATTGTACCTCTCCAATTCCATTACGGCCAGCATTTACTACTCTTATTTAAAAAATGGTTTTAAACATAGAATAATATTATTCTAATTTAGTTTTATGATAATTCGTATTTTATTTTACGACAATTTTTTGAAAAATTTTTGTAGCTGTGCATAATACCCACCACTTATTTTGTTTATTATTTTTTAGAAAAAAATGCGTATTATACATGGGGAATTACGGCATTCATCCTCCTGTCTTCTCATATATAAAATTCAATTAATATATCTGAAGTCATGTTGTAATTGCTTTAATTTGTGAAATATGTTTAACATGTTCGTTTGTAAGTTGAAGGAATTTTTATTGTGTATTTCTTCTACCTATTGTAGTCGTTTTTTTACAGATTTACATTTTATAGTATTTTAGTACAAACAATCGATACGTATTTGTCGGATTTCTTGTGTTTAGTTGTCGTCTTGTTTAAGAATAAGTGATTTCATGGAGCTATCATCCGGGGAATACCAATTTAACTGGCGAGATAATGGAGTGGTTTTTAAACCAATATACGTGTTTTGTCATTATTATTAGTAGTAGTAGTAGTAGCATAAAGGTGTTCTCTAAATGAACAAGTGAATTTGTAAACCACATTGGTTTATTAAGTTTACATACGTTATGGTGTTATTGGTGACGATGATCATCATCATCTTCTATGAAACCTGTCTTTTCAGGACGTTCGTGATAATGGCCCTCCACAAATTCCTGTCCTTTGTAGCTCTTAGTAATTTTGCCTTTTTCTCCGAACCAGTGTTCTACCATCCATTTACTCAAGTTCGCTAGGTAGATTATGTGTTGTTTCCTGTGTCCCTCTTGCCTTCCATATGTCCTGTGAGCCTTCTTTCCTCATTAAATGCCCTAGCAACAATAATTGTCTTTTTCTGACCTAAGCATAAATGTCTTTTTTGTTTTCATTTTCTCTAAAACATCGTCGCTGCTTACACGTTAAGTCCATGGTATTATCATCATCCTTCTGTAGAACCACATTTCTGTTGCATCAAGACTCCTCTTCGTTTGTGATGAGATTGTCTGGCATTCAATGTCATATAGCAGGATAGGTTTAAAATTTTATTTTAGTTTCTGTTTACATGTCGGCATATATATATATATATATATATATATATATATATATATATATATATATATATATATATATATATATGTATATGATGTAATAAAAGGAAAGAATATAAATTCAAACGGTCATAACATTAATTTAAAAGAGGGCTCAACTCCAAGAGAAGAGTATTAGTTAATTATTATAAGTTGTTACATACGGACAAACAAGTGCTCACGACAAAGATGCATGTTGTTTCGATGCGTAAGCATCTCATTAGGGTGAGGAATAAAGATGTTTATAAACGATTGTAACCATCTTTGTTCCTTACCTGATGAGATGCTCCTGCATCGAAACAAACATGCATCTTTGTCGGGTACTTGTTTGTCCGTATAATAATATTATATATATATATATATATATATATATATATATAGAGAGAGAGAGAGAGAGCCAGCCTTCCTGACGATCCGCGTAGGTGAAACCTTGTAGGTTTGTCTGACTCTTTAGGTTTAATTATACATATGTATATATATATATATATATATATATATATATATATATATATATGAATGTGTGTGTGTATGAATGATATAACGATATATATTTTTATATATCATTCCATCATTGTTGTTAGTAGCTATAGCACACTGTTACAATAGAAGATCTGCAAGGAATGGCGAAATGTTGTAAGAGCCATGCTGCAAATTTAATGTAGATGACCTTGTGACCAAGGCACCCCCTACGCCCCGTCGACAGGAGCTGTAGAATACGCCGACTGCACCCCTGCAGAGGGGTATGCCCCCCCCCCTAATGGGGCGTCCTGGGTATGACGATAAACTACATCTGCGTCTAGGGTAAGACGATAAACTACGTCCAACAGCAAGGCCTCTGATCAGGAGGTTTTGAGGAGTGTGGAACTACCTCTTAATTGCTGGTGTTTCCAGGTCCCTCTCATCCGCGATGGTAGCACCTATTAAGGTCCCAGCTATGGGTAAATAGTTAACCCCGAAACTGGGGTAAAAAGCATTATAAAAGTGTAAAAATAGATTTTAATACCAGAAATACTTTGAAAAAAATTATTACCAGAAATTATTTTTTTAAGAAAAAAAATATTACCAGCAATACGTTTTTGAAAAGAAAATTACCAGCAATACATGTGATTGTACTCAAAAATATAAATAATTGAAAAATGGTTCAAATATATATGTATATATATACACCTGTTGGCATTAAATAACCCACCGAGGTTGATATGACATAAAACAAAACAACAAAACAACCAACCAAGGTACTCTCAAGACATCGGAATGGAAAGAAAAAGTAAAAGTATCTAAATGTAATTGGCTAGATAAAAATAATTTAAAATTACCAGCATCCATCTTTTGTGCAATCGCACCAACAAAAACAAATTTAGTCCAATAAAATCCTAAAGGACGAATCGCGTCACAAGAAAACATTTTTCCACCTTGTCATATATATATCTATATATATATATATATATATATATATATATATAGTAATGATACAATATGGTAATCCGTATGGAATTTCCAGGAGGATATAGATCCAGGGACAGCGCTATGTGAAAAGACTGAGCAAAATTAATATTAATTAAAAAGTATCAAACAGTTGAAATCCCATAGGTAATACTTTTTATTTAATAAGAGCTCTAAAAAAGCAGCTCTCAATCTCCAAGATCTACAAACAAATTACAAATGAAATAGAAAAAAAATACTCCGAGTAAAAATCAATTGATATTGCTATCTTATTTCGAGAGTGGGAAAAGACAGAGAATGTTGACCTATTTTGATACACTGACCTCAGAATTAACATTAGTATTTCATTTTAGAAAGAGGGAAGGGCATAAATTGTAGTCAGTTCAGCGTGAATTGAAATATATATACATATATATATATATATATATATATATATATATATATATATATATATATATATAGATAGATAGATAGATAGATAGATAGATAGATAGATAGATATATTGATAATATTAGTGGTTAATTTACACATACATATATTTACATATATCTAAAACACACAAATATATATACATATATATATATATGTGTGTGTGTGTGTAAAAAAATTCCAAGAGGAGAGAATCCAGGTAGAACTCAATGTCCAGGACAGAGTAAGGATATAATCAAATGGCTTAAACACTAGTACTCCATGGTCATAATTTATTACATTGGAACCGTAAATACAATCCAATTCATCAGACCTACAAATTAAAAAAAAATAACTCTGGGAATAAAAACTAAAATTTATTGAGAGTGTATGTATGAGAGTGTGGGACGAATGCAAGAGTAAATGAAAGCTATAGAGAGGGGTAACAGACAAGAGAAGGAAGGTCTAAAGGTGAAGGTGGGGATTAAAATTTAACAAAGAGAAGTTTTAAGGAGGGGAATCAGATACAAATAAATATGAATATTTTCGGATGTCTAATACATTTCTGAAACGCTGACCTAAAATAAATTACAGATAGACACTATAGAGTATACATTTTGTGCTGACACACACACACAATAGACGATATAATCTACACTTAAAGATCGGAAGATGAGAGAGAAAAAAGTGGGTGGGGAAGATACGGGGGTGCAGCTAAAACCGAAGGGCATTTATAAAAGGGCCGCTATATATATATCGAGAGAGAGAGTGAGAGATTTTAACCTTTTGTTAATATGAGGTCAATTAAAATTAACCATTTATAATCCAAAATTAAGAGGATAAGTGCGTAATTATTTCCAACGAGATCAAGTATTGAAAATAACATTAAGCACTTCAGTAACGGTTCGGATTCATTTTCTTTCAATGACTGCTTTTTTCCTCACAACATTTTAAAAGGTACCACTCATGAGATTCAACTTTTATGCCAGGACTAGTATTGGAATAAGATTTTTTTTCCCAGTGGCTGCGATTGAAAATGCGATGGGAGGCTATTTTTTGAAATGCTCATCTCACGTAATGCTTACCGGAAATATTTTCTCTAAGGACGATGCCAAGTCCCCATTATTCTTTCTTCTTCTGTGTGGCTTGTGGACAGGCAATTGTTCCGGGAGAACAATGCTTGCGGACATCTTGCGCTGTTTTCGTTTTTATTTTATTTTATTTTATTTTATTTTTTTTTTTTTTTTGCATTCTTGAAACTTAACTCTTGTGCGAGACACGTTGTTGGGTCCTTTTGAATCTCTAAGCGGCTTTGCACATCCAAAATCAATTTAAGATGAATTTTACGTTTGGAATTTTTTTTTTTTTTTTTTCGTTTCAACCACTATTTATAATCGGCTGCATTCTGAAAAATATTTAGTAAATTGTGAAACGCATTATATCTGCATCATCATCGCCATCATCATCACCATCATATTCGCTGCTCACCACTCCCCACCATGTCACATTTGCTGACCATAATAACTTTTAAGGGAAAATAGTGCAAATGCTTACCAGTTCTTTTTCCATGTTGTGGTTACCTCTTTCCTCCTCTCAAAGGTGGATTTGTTTTTGAAGTTACCTTCTTCTAATCTTTGCCTAAAGAGTCAATACCTACAAGGCAGCAGGTGGCTTGAAGTCTGAGTTTCTTCTCCTAGACTGGTTTCCACCCAAGGCTATATGACCCAGTCTGTCTTGCTATTTTACCCATAGCTGGGTAAACTTGCATAGATAAATATTAATAATAGGAAGGACATAGGAAAATTTACGTTTACGACGTAAACTAGACTTTATCAAGGCAAATACAGAAAGCTATTGAGAAACCTCTCTTTATAAACTTAAAAATATATCGTTAGGAAAAATATGATAAAAGCAAAATCTGTTAATTCATTGCACCTTCTAAAAAAATTAACGATAATAATAATGAAAACTTTCAAAGTTATATCACTTAGCTTCCTCCATATTTTCCATCCCTTGAATTTAAATTGAAAGCTTACAATTATATCACGTTGAAACATCGGCTCGAGTACGAAGATAAACAACCTCGAGCATGGTCAGTACTCGATGGGTGGCCGCTTGAGATTATTAGGTTTCTGTAAGCTTGCATGTGCGGATGATGTAATGGATAATAGGCTTGGAATTGTTAATCTGAGATCCAATTCTTACTGAGTTCTTTATATTCACTTAAATGAAATATCCTTGGAAAACTTATGAATCCACTTATTCTCCCTCCAGCTATGGGTTACTTAGTCAGACCTCTATCACAAAAACCATTATTATCTCAAAAAATAAAAATAAAAACATTGTAGACCATTACTATCGTGAAAAAATTCTTGCAGTTAAAAATATTTTCTGGCTTTAAATAACCATCAAAGGGTTGATAAGCCGTAGAAAACGGCAATGAAACATTTAAATTGGAACGCATAACGTTATTTTTTATCAACGACTAGCAGTAGAGTCCGACGTTACCCGGGGATGTAACAGTAAGAGATAGATCAATTATCGACCATCATAAAGACTGAAAAATAAAATTGACAAAGATTATTGTTTAAGGTTGGCGGACATGCATGTCTTAATTAGTTTTTTTTTTTGTTTTTTTTACAAATTGGTCAAACTCAAACAAAAACATTGTTTTCAATCGTTATAAGTCTACCGATTGAATAGAATTTTATTATAAACAATTGTCTTGTAAACGGAATTTTTAAAGCATTCTGAATGTAAAAATAAAGAAAAGAGTGTGCAAGACAATACGAAACACTACCTGCCAAAAACAAAAGTGAAGTTTTGTTGAAATCGGTTGAAAAATGTAGGAAATCCGATCCCATATATAAACGAACACACACACACAAACAACCTGGGTTTTATAATAAGTATAACTCAATATGAGTTGTTCCGCTTTCATTCTCGCGACAGCGATGTTTCTTAATTGTGTTTTCAAATTGATTTCGTGCAAAAAAAATTGTGTTTTTCTAATTTTTGGCGCTGTCAGAACCACCGCAAAGTAATTTTACATAGTCCTGTGAAGTTTTGCTGAAATCGGTTGAAAAATGTAGGAAATCCGATCCAATATATAAACGAACAGACACACACACACATACAACCTGGGTTTTATAATAAGTATGATAACATTTCAGTGTATCATATTTTTTTCTCAATAAAGTTTCTATATTTGCCATGATAAAGGTCTTAAAGGAACGTATTGTAAATAAGTTTTCTACTTGTCATTCTTTTTTAATAATATTGCCTTTGCAAATATGTTTTAATTTATATCCTAATATTTACAGGCACAAATAATGATATTTTTAGAAAAGTACCAACATTTTTTACCGTCCTCGGTATAACAATAAACTATTGCGCTGGTGCATAATTATTAGGCGTTTTTAAACAATATTTATTTTGAAAAAAGAAAGGTAACAATTGAACATTAACATTTTTAAATGATTATTCCGGAGCGTATAATAATCAACACGCATTGTTATAGCATGAAAAGAAAATAGCATTTTTCTTTAAAACTGTAGACAAAACAGCAATTTTTATTAACAAATAACTAAATAAAAATGCCTGATAATTATGCACCAACCCAATACATCCAACAGCAAGATACCTGACCGGGAGCATGTAACCATTTCCTAATTTCTGTATTACGTATAATCCTTCTCAAACCATCGACATTATTTTAAATAACGTTGATCACTATTCTTCACTGCCAATCATGAAAACTAATCCCATCATATTAAAACAAAAACCTATATTAGCGTCCTCGACAAATGACTCTTTACACGACTACTTCGATAATATTTATATACAGAGTAACGGAGTCGCTATGCTATGTAGACGTTTTTTTTTAATTTTATTTTAGCTGAAAACAAAAAAAATCTGATCATCTCAAAACCACATTTGAAAAAGAAAACCCCGTCCTTAATATTACCTATGAACTTAGTTAAAAAATAATTTTCCATTCTTAGACATTCTTGAAAACATTCACTATTTCGTTATACTAAAATCCCACTAGTAGAAATTCTTGCCACATTGATTTTATGAGTGAATGTCTACTTAGTTACAAAATAGGCGTTATAAAAAAAAAATTCTTCAAGAGAGCAGATGATAATTCCTTTCATCCGTTTTACTTAAAGATCTCAATAACATGAAACAGACATTAACAACGGTTTCCGACCTACCTCATCGATCAACAGATTAGACTATTTCTTTCTAAAGTACCTCATAGCAATACTGAAAATACAGAGAAAAACAATAACAATAAAATTTTCTATAAAATTACAAGTTAATTATAAGCAAGATAAATTTTCTCTTAGAAACATTATAAGGACGAGGACAAGAAAATTAAATTATCTAATATAAAAAACTTCAAACAGCGAACATTTTCAATACCAACAACAAGGCACCTGCAATGACATTAACTGTGAACACGGCCAGAATGTGCTGACAAAGTTTCGAAAATAAAGATAAAAGAACAAAAAAAAATGTCTTATAAAATTGCATTGCTTTTGGGCAAAGATCAAATCTTATCCTTTATAGAGATTTTCCAAGTGTAGCTTATATGTAGCACATGCCTGAAAGTAGGGGGTATCGAGTGAGGATCGAACTCACTACTGAGTCGTAATTGTTCTAACGAGACAAGCTTGCTAAACATTACACAGTATTAACTCCTTCCCTCCACTTGGACGAGATGTGACACAAGGTCTTTTTTAGGTGGGGACCCAGGCACGTACGCCTGGGACAAGGACAAATATTGCCCTCAGCCCCGGCAACCGTCGGTTGCGCTGGCCTCGGTGCGAACACCCATCCCTAACCTCTGGTACAATGGGAGGGCGCGGCCTCGGGCAGCTGTTCCCCAGGGCTGGGCACCTCTTCAGTATAATTTTTTCAGTTGCCCCTCTGTCCTTTGACAGAGAAGCCCCTGAGCGCACTCTGTCCAAAGACGGAGACACAATTGAGAGATGATAAGCCTGCGTTAAAATCACTCCAAGGAGGAATTTATCCACTAGCGATTTTCCAAGCGTAGCTTAGATATGGCACAAGGCCGAAAGTATGGGGCACCCAGTGAGGACCGAACTCATAACTCAGTTGTAATTGTTCTAGCGAGACAATCTTGCTAAACATTACACCGCCTCGAGGTGTCCAATTTTATCCTTTGTAGCCACCGTTCGGCAACAGTGGGTCTGAACAAGCGTGACTGAGTTATCCTCTTAAAAAAATGCGGGCAAATGATTGCAAGTTCGATCTTTTCCATTTCGTCTGCTGTTGGTTTGCCAATCGAGAAGTATAAGTATGGAGAGACAAAAAAAAAACAAATTTTCTAATTCGGAAAATATTTTTTTGCTCTTTTTTTAATACTCTAGTCGTTTGACCTTTTAATTCAACTAAAATTCGATGCAAATATTGCATTTCTATTGATGTATATTTTTTTCTTAAAAGACGTGGCAAGCGAATAAAAAGTGAGCTGGTTTTCTTTTCTTTAAACATTATTATTCGCTCAGCCTATTTGATTTTGACACAGTGTTTAACAAATGTTGGACACCCAATTGGCATCGAACTCACATATCCAGCCAGTAAGACTCAGCTCACTAAAGATTACCCACCGCTGAAATGGTCCTGGTAATATTAGTTTATTTGCATTATTTACATTCGGTCTAATATCCTCATTATTGTTGTTGTTATCACAACATTTCGGTCGTTGCGCATTCCAGCCTGTTTCAAGGCATAAAATGTGGTTCACCCATTGAAAAACGAACCCATTATTAGTCAAGTCCGAAGACACAAATATTGTTCCTTTCCATTCTTCATGTGTATTAATTAAATTAGATATATTTGGATTTAGCTGCTTGTATTATTTATTGAGAAAGCTTCGAAATGTATATACACTTTTGAGACACCATGTTTATTCCAGACCATTATAGATATGTTCAGAATCAAACAAGAACTATAAATTCTATGTTGAAGCAGGCATATATATATAATATATATATATATATATATAATCATATGTATATATATATAAATCATATATATATATATATAATCATATATATATATAATCATATATTTATATATGTATAATCATATATATATAATCATATATATATAATCACATATATATAATCATATATACATATATATAATATATATATATATAATCATATATATATATATATAATCATATATATAATCATATATATGTGATTATTTATATATATATATGATTATATGTATATATGATTTATATATAATCATATATTTATATGTGTATAATCATATATATATAATCATACATATAATCATATATATATAATCACATATATATAATTATATATATGCTTATATATATATGATTATTTATATGTAATCATATATTTATATATGTATAATCATATATATATATAATAATCATATATAATATATATATATATATATATAATCATATATATATAATCACATATATATAATCATATATATATATAATCATATATATATATGATTATTTATTTATATATATATATATATATATATATATATATATATATATAATATATATATATATATATCAACTGTACAGGTTATTCCTTAAAATATATTCGTAAAACTTCCAAGGATTAAAAACAAAAGCATTCTGAGGAACACAAATATAGCTAATAATTTGTCTAGTGCATTAGTTATATAGAGAAATGATTCTGATCTCAAAAATCCTGTCCTTGTTAAGAGACGATAACATTAGCTCTCAATGACACAACCATTTACTCCTGTGTCAATAGTAAGTCTGTTCAGTATAAGGTCAAAATGGTAACTGATAACTAAAACTACCTTCAGATTATTAACTAGGGCAAAATTTGGCTGGTTTGGAATTTTTAATTTCAAGTCGTCTTTAATTTTAACACCTTCAAAACTAAACATCTTTTTATTAATCATCCAAAAGAACACCGCTGCCTTCCATCAGCATGGCTAATGCTAACATCTAGTAAAGTAACTCTCTGCGCCTTCTGAGGCTAATGCTTTCGGTTGATTTGCAGTGGAAAGACTATATTGAATCCATTGCTAGATCAGCTGCCAGGAAGATTGGTTCACTGTGTCGGGCCAGACGCTTTTTCGTTCCGGGGTCTATTTTTTATATCTATAAGTCTACCAATCATCCATCCTTGGAATATTGCTACCACACGTGGTCCAGTACCCCTGCTATCTATCTAGAGCTCCTTGATCGTACCCAAAGAAGAATCAACAATATTATTGGCCTCAGTGTGGCGTCTCGATTCAGTCACTTTCCCACCGCCGTAAGGTTGTTTCCGTTTCCCTTTTCTATAAATAATTTCATAAAAATCTTCCGGATTAGCTCTACGGTATGTTGCCTAGATTCTTTGAATTTAAGCGCAGTACTAGACTGGTGATGAGGTCTCACCAATTTACATTTAAACTGGCCAGGTATACCCGTAAATTCTATGCTAGCAGTTTCTTTTTTCGCACTTCTCGATTGTGGAACTCCTTCCCGGTTCCGTGATTTCCAGCCAACTTTAATCTGCAAAAATAACCCCTTGCATCTCAGTTGCTTTATTGCCTTTCTAGGGGCAAACTCGATTAAAACGAAAGAGAAAAGTAATTGCCTCGAAATTAAATTAACTGATAGTAGCCCAAACATAATGATACTCCCTGGATTTTTTCAGATATCTCCTCTCTTAAGAGAAATGCCCCTTTATCAAGCGAACATATTTATGTATGGCCACGTAAGCCTTAAATATAATGGTCAAATAATTGTTCTGTTTTGACAAAAATAAAAATAGCAAAAACATTTATTTTGATTTAAAAACATATGAAAATTACTTAGCATCTTCCTTAGTATTTTTCGTCGATAGATTTTCGAATATATTTTAGAATGGTGTCAAATTTAAATTGGAACGCTTAACATTATTTGTTAATAAGATAAATTTTCTGTTGACATAAATACAGATTTCTCAATAAACTTCTACATTCACCTTGATAAAGTTCCTCAAGGAACGAAACGAGTTAAGTTTTTATTTTGTCATTCCTTTTACTAATACATTAGCTTAAAAGCTCCATAGAACTTCAAAGCCTCATTTTAACTCTGATTCGGTCAATAAGTTCAATTCCTACTAAAACTCCGATTAAGGTGGAAACTCCGATTTGGCCAAAATTTGATTTCTTCAAATCACGTATTACGTGAAACTTCAACTGAGTTGAGTTCTTCAAAACACAAACTCTACAGAACATGAAAGCTCACGTCACGAAACCTCTCACTTTAATTCTGATTCCTGGCATTTTGAAGAAATAAAATTGGTTTTCCAAATTCACTACGTTTTGGAGATATTATAAACTGAATTTCAAACAAAAAAAATTAAATTCAAAGTTTGTGTTTTTTGTTACTTTAAACTCAATATAAATTAAAAACTGTTAAAATCTCTAATTTTTTTCAGTTATTTTAAAATTTGAATTTTTAACCGTTTCCTCCTCATCCAGACACAAATCCTAAATGTGGACGTTCAGATGAAGAGCAGATTTTAACTCTCAGGTTTATCCTGATTCCGAAAACGTATGTCTGTAGAGTAAATGTGGCCTGAGTTGGAAGGGTTTTAAACACACGGACGGACAGACAAAATTTGCCGTTTATATTTTAGATATATAAGTGCGCACGTACGTATGTGTGTGTATGGATGAATACAGCAGATACACGCGCACACATCCACTGGTTTGGAAACGGTTGCTGAGATTTCGGATCTCCATTGATTTGTCCTTTCTGAACTCAAGATTTTTAAAAGAAATGCCTTTAATCTTGCAAATGTTTTTCTTTTACCATAAAGAAAAAAAAGAAATGAACATATCACAAGCTCAATCTAATAAAAATCAATGTCGAAACCTAGCTGGGGATGGCCTCATCTTGGGCTAATGGTTAGCGCGGCTAGTCTGCTTGACTATAGGGTAGGGAGTTCAATCTCCACTGGGAACCACATGCAAATATTCACCCCTGACAGAGGTTGACATATCGAAAAAAAAATCAACCATCCAAAAAACAGTATGTTGAGATTTTGAACACATGAAAAATCGGGACAACTAAGGAACTTGTTAGAAATCAGGAAGCAGACTAATTAATGAGGAATGAATCCTTGGAGAATATAATACTTACAAGTCGAAGGTAAGAGAAGCCGAAGAAAACAAAGAGTAATCTATTTGAGAGATTTTGATTTCTAATGAAGGAGGAACAAGTATCACAGAAATTGGGAAACCTGAAGCAGCAACTTTTGGTGAGAGGTACAAAAGACAGGAAGTTGTGAGGAAATTATTATAAATGTCCCTTTTGCCTTTAATATATCCTGTGAGTATCAAATTCTCTAACCCATCTTTCTTCCATATGCGTTTCAGAAATTTCAACCGCTCTCTCTGATTCAAAATATAAATAATATATTTGTTTCCATTACCCTTTCATTTAGTTTCTTTTTTGTTATTTTTTCATCACTTTTGTTATTAAGTATCCCCTCCTATTTTATAACAGAAAATCAGCTAAGATAGGTGAAATGTTCTGCGAATAGTTATATCCAGTGACAGGATCAAAAGAATGTGAGTTCAATACCTGGTTAAGGCAGTGGGGAACTTGGAGAGGGAAATTAACATGAGATAACTGATAACTGACATCGATTAGACATGGCACGTGGAACTAGAACAGTCTACCCCAGCGAGCAAAATAAAGGGTTCAGTTCGACATTTCAACCACCTGAAGAAGGCCGAAAACGTTGTGATAAATATGGCAACAAAGATGAGGACGATAATCCGAACAATGTAAATAGTGTACATAATACCTCATCTCAGAAATATAAACAGATACTGCTGTAAGAAATTTAAGAAAATTCAGAAGCAGGAGGCTAAATCCAAAATTTACGCTGTTGGCAACTCCAGCTGATGCTTCTTTTTCTTTTTTTATCAAATAGCTTGTATTAGCTACGAAGAATAAACAGCTTATATATTCACAATGGTCGGATATTTCCATGACAGTTCATGATTTCCTTTTGCATCAGCCAGACCGTCTTCAGAATTGTCAGGTGTTCTCCTTGCTGAAGATTTTTGCAGAACTTTCATCGGTTCCAAGAGATAACCAGCCAAGTCGAAAACATCGGCATCAAAATTATATCTGAACTTCGCTCACTGAATTCCATCTGGAAAAAACAAAAACTTTTTAATCTCTCAAATAATTCCCAGGGAATAATGTACAAATTTCAAGCTAAACTGAACACTTAACCGATCTAATTGGACAATATTTCCTCGACGGTTTCAAACGTTTCTTCCAATTCCCATAACATTTCACTTGCAGTTTGAAAGGGATCTTCAAATTGTCGTGCTTTATTGACCTGCAGCGCTCAGTTAGCAAGGTTGATCTTACTGTTTTTAAACACAATTCTCCGTCGACCTTGGTAACCGAACGCTCCTCTGTGGCCAAATCGGTTAAGGCACGTCAGGCTATATGACGGTTCAGTATAGGATACAGGTTCGATTCCTGTCAGAGGACGCATATTTTTCTCGGACATTCAGGCCGGTAAATGTTGTTTAATACTGTTTATTATAAACAGAGCATTTACTTAAATATTTGTATCTATAAAAATGTCTTAAAATAATTGTCGGGTTTTTGTCCATTTCATAGTTTATAAGGAAGATTACAACAAACACAGAGGATAACTTCGCAATCATTTTCATAACGGGAATTACTCACTTCGACCAATCAAATAATCTATCACCAATGCTTCTAGACATAAAAAAAAAAAACATTCGTCTTACGTATGAAACTATTAGGTTGGTGCAAAAATAATGACGTAATAATGTCGTTTTTGACGTATTTTTAACGTCAAAAACGACATTATGACGTCATTATTTTTGCACCAACCTAATAAAAAAAGATAAATCCAGAATCCCCATGGTCTTTTAGTTTTATTACAGTGTCGTCAAACTTTCCCACACCTTAACCAAAGATTACCAACATTTAAAACTAGACAATACAATTAGAAAATTATTTAACGATAACCCCTACATACGAGTCGACAAATCACCCACTTCATACTATCATCGAATCTATCACTAAGTATTCTTTAAATACAAGCTTATGTATTAAGGGAAAGCTATTGAATATACATTTTAATTTTGTACATATACATATATCTACACCTGTATGGTGGTACATATTTGTGTGTGGGCTTGTGTTTATGTACATAAAGTTATGTGCACATATGTACGCATATATATCTAATTATCTACGCCCTTTTTCCTCTCAGTTTTTCCATTATTTTATTAAAAATATTTTTAACAATAGACTTTCAGTTTTTTATCAATAATTTTGTTCCTTCATATGATATTTTAGTTTTATATCATTTTATGATTTGGGATTTTATTTCATTTTATTTTATCATATATTCCCTTTGCCCCCTCTTTTTTTCTTTCTTCATTTTCATCACAGCATATTCCAATCAGAGTTCCCTGGCTTTCAGCATTCGACCACGTGAACTGTCAATTTTTGCTACAACTTGCTACACGTGAGACGTCTTTCCCCTTCATCAACCAATAACTATCTTCATCAACGTTTACAATCCCACCCCTCACGACACACACTAGTAACAATAGATTTGCCTAGCACTTTTAAGATTTCAAATGGAAAATACCTTATCTACAAAAACATCTGTCGGTGACTAATTTCTATTTCTCTGTTTGTTCCTCGGATTTTTTATAAAGAACACAGGTGTGTCCGACAAAATTGTGATGTTAAAACCTCTTTTCTCCGTGCTATATTTCTGTCAAATGGTTGATATTTAATAAATATTTATCGTACTGACTATATTGGTAACTTTTCCTATGTCTTTTCTTTTATTAACCAAGTTATCTATTTTTCTCTCCCTCTCTCTCTCTCTCTCTCTCTCTCTTTATATATATATATATATATATATATATATATATATATATGATAACTAGCAGCGTCTCTCTTTCATGCGCATGTGTAATCACAATGTCAACAAACCCAAAACCGTCGTAACGGATGAAACGCGTCACAAAAACTTTTTCCATTTTTTCATACGTCTTTTCTTTCAAAAAAATGTGTGTGTGTGTGTGTGTGTGTGTGTGTGTGTGTGTGTGTGTGTGTGTGTGTGTATGCTAGAGAGTGGGGTGGGGAGAGAGAGTTTCATTGAACACGACTAATAAGGTTCTTTTGTTTATTTTTATTATATTTTGCTTGTATAAGTGCAAGTGTCTTCTTTCCTGGACTTAGTGAAGGTAACAATTGACCAATAATCTGTTGATTCCTCTCGCTTTTGGTTAAACCCTTTCGCCATTTTCAAAGATTTTGTTATGCTACTAAAATAAATGGTGTTTGTGCGATTGTATACCATATAGAATTTGATACAAATAAGCGTATTCCTAATTCCTAAATACGACCAGTAGATTATGGCTGTGTTTATTTGTTGTTGTTTTTTTCGTAATTGCTGACAATACTTTTAATTCTGACGTGGGAGCTATGTATCACATTCGCGTTCTCGGCAACCACGTTGCTTATTGAAGTTGATGTGATTCCATATTGGTTTAAATGCGTCCGTATTGAGCTTGGGTCAGAGAGATGTAGCGTCTCTCATCTTGACAGGCTAATCTTGCTGAGTCTATCAAAATTATTCATCGGTTTCTTTTCATCAGGAATGTAGTGCCTTATTGAACATCTAAATTCATCAATAATGTTGGTCTGATATAGTTTTGATTTCGACGGCGAGATGTTATTTCTGATAATAAAATTAGATGATTTTATTTTTTATAGTTTTATAATTTGATATTTTAGTTTGTCCAACAGGAGTGTAGCATTTTTATAATGTTCCTTTGCATAATAAAGCAAACGCTAGATAACAACGGCTTTTAAAACTTCCTTATACAAAGTCTAAGAAAATTATTTCAAAACTAATCAGTAATAAAATTGTACAGAGAGACAATAGTAATAATATCAATATATTTTACTGTTACCAGCTATAAAAATGTCACACTTAGAAAATCGATATACACACACACACACACACACACACACACACACATATATATATATATATATATTACAATGAATCTTTCAGACAAAAAGTAGATTAGTAAAGTTAATGATATAAAATGGCGAAATCCCTTCGCTAACAAAATTTTAAAGGTGCATTAACCTAAAAATCACTCGTATATATATATATATATATATATATATATATATATATATATATATATATGTGTGTGTGTGTGTGTGTGTGTGTGTGCTTCTGGCTTTAAGTTGATATTATTTTGTTTTGTCTATTTCAGAGCTCTTACAGTTTTTAACCCTCAATATTTACATGATGAAGACACATACATAGAAAATTCTTTTTAAAACGTCTAGTATCCTCCTTTTGTATATATAATGATAGACGAAAAGCATATCAGATTTATAGATATAAAAAATTAACAATATATTTCGTCTTGATAAAACTAGACAATCTATCTACCAACACAATGACGACTACGACTATTATTTTATTAACCCCAGCATACTATGTACGATATTATACACACACAGAGACATCATATATATATATATATATATATGTGTGTGTGTGTGTGTGTGTGTGTGTGTGATTAAAGACGACAATGTACTGCGATTAAGGTTTTTATTTAATTTTTTTCTTTTTTTCTGGACACAATGTGTAAAAACCGTCCAAATGTTCTGTAATGTTCTCGGAAGAGCGCTTTCTTCTAATACTTTTAGCCATTATCAAGGATGATTTTATTTTCACTTTTTAACTGGATGTATGGGTTGTGTGTATATATCTAGAGTTAGAGTGATATTCTATTTTCCGAACACTGTCAGAACATTGTGGCCGTGTTTATAGTTAATATTATTGAGTACTGTTTTTTTTACTTTTTTATTATTAAAGCTTCCATTATTTTTAATCTTGTTTACATATGGATGAAGTTATTATGCTTGTAGATTCGACTAGTATGTTTCGGATGGAATCTGGTAGGTTAGTTCCCGTGTTTAAATCAGTTCTAATGGAGCTGTAGTCGGATAGGCGTAACGTATGTCGTTTGAATAGGTATGTGGTAGTGTGACCGATGTAATTATGCGGCCACAGCTCTATTTGGACTCATTTACACACACGCACAAATCTACCAGAAAAAAATTAAATAAAAAATCGTAGTACCTTGTCTGTCGTCCTTAATGAGATATGTATAAATGAGGGAATGCTGCCTAAATTCACAATATATATATATATATATATATATATATATATATATATATATATATATATAATAAAACCTACAAATTCAAAAACTTTTTGAATTTGTAGGTCTGATGAATTGGATCGTATTTACGATTCCAATGGAATAAATTAAGACTAAGGAATATTAGTGTTTAAACCTTTTTATTATACCCTTACTCTGTCCTGAACATTGAGTTCTACCTGGATTCTATCCTCTTGGAATTTTTTTTATTCAAAAAATATATATGTATGTGTATGAATCTATGTATATATATTTATATATTTTGCATTTGTATGTGTATATTTACCACTAATATTATATATATATATATATAAACAAACATATTGTTAAATATAACAGATAATGAATGTCTATTATATTTGATCATTCTAAACTTCTTATGCCTGCTTTAATTTGGGGTTAAAAAATAAAGACAATAGCTGTCCAATATTTTGATACTTTTTATTATACTGTTCCTTCATCTAAGCTGTCGTCTCACATGAGCCATCTTCAGAGTGGTTATACGGATATTATACAAAGATATTCACCATCAAAGATTATATTCTGTTATATTGACATGGCAGATTGTTATGCGACGGTTGCGGACTAGGAGACGCAGGTCGTAATTTCATAATACGGTTCTATGACGTCGTAACCCGTGAGAGACTGAAATATTAACAACAGAACCATATGCCTGGATGCAATGTAATGTGTTGTGACCGTTATCGTCGCATAGAGAAATGTTCTATGTCAACATAACAGAATATCATCTTTGACAGTGAATACCTTTGTTTAAACATCCATATAACCACTCTCAAGATGGCTCATGTGAGCCGAAAGCTTAGATCAAGTAACAGTTTAATTTTTAAAAAATATCCAAATTTTGGACAATTTTTGTCTTTATTTTCACCTGAAATTAAAGCAAATATACGGAGTTTAGAACGGCACATGATCAAACATTATAGAATATTTAAATAACGCTCTGCTGGCCCAATATATATATATATATATATATATATATATATATATATATATATATATATATATATGAAAATTTCGCCGATTTAACCAGTAGAGAAGACAATATTTATGAATAAAAATGACAATAGGAAAACTTGTAATTGCTGACGCGTTTCGTCCAATGTGGACTTTATCAAAGCAAAATACGAAAATGAAATTAAATGAATAAAGTAAAAAAAAAAGAAAATAACTCACTCAGAAGAAAAATTCTGGAGAGTGCTGCCATAGAAAATTACCCAAATATTAATCTACGCCCAGGTTTTTTCCCCATTTCACCTTTCTTAACAAAATTAATTCGCTTACAAACAAATATACACAACAGATTCATAAAATCAAAAGAAAATGGTTGAATACATCAACACAGATATAATGACAATATTCTCCACACGTGACAATTACTGACGTTATTTTCAGTTAAAAATATGAAAATAGCGTTTCTCTACATTCCAGTTGCTAGGTACATAGGTTTTTGTTTTTATTAGTTACTTTGTTCAATTAATTTCATTTTCGTATTTTGCTTTGATAAAGTCTACATTGGACGAAAAGCGTCAGCAATTACCAGTTTTCCTATTGTCATTTTTATTCATAAATATATATATATATATGTGTGTGTGTGTGTGTGTGTGTGTGTGTGTGTGTGTGTGTGTGTGTGTGTGTGTAGCACAAAGGTCTTCTATAGTCTCTTTTGCGGATACTCGACATCAGGTACATTTGTATTTATTCACAAACCAGAGAGCCATACTAACCTGATGCTGAGCAGACACTAGTTATAGTTTCTGATATTGTTATACCGGAACATACCTATTCTATTGTTAATAGACTCTCCCAGATATAATAAGTAGTAGTAGTAGCAGCAGTCGCCAGTGGGCTCAGTGGAGTTGGTGATTCAGTCGATGTCGGACATTAAAGTATCAACCACCACAACTAGATTGCTGCGTCATTAACTATTATTTCAAGTTCCTAACGTTTTGTACGTCGAACACTTTTAGGACCGACTTAGTGAGATCAGCACTTTTTTTGTTGTGTTTTTTTTCTTAAACAAGGCCAATAGACTCAAACGCTCAAACCCTTCTGATGACTTCGTGTTAACACCACCACCGACGGCTTCTGAATTAACCAACTTCACTCATAAGGCTCGGATCAAACCGTAGTATAGTTTTCAGACTCTTTTCAAACACATTCTTGGATCGCCTCCCTAAACCGGTAGTATCAAGAAATTGATCGTAGAAAGAACCCAATCCGGGTCTCATGACCACACTCGATATATATGGCTGTGTAAGAGGTAGGAATAATATGCATATATTACACTTTTATATATATATATATATATATATATATATATATATATATATATATATATGCTATATACATGAACACTGTTAAATTTAGTGATGTAAATACATACAAGCACACGCACAAAATATATATATATATATATATATATATATATGTTCATATAATATTTTTGTGTATCTGAGTGAATGTATGTGTTAAGAAGTAAGTTTTTTTAATTCTTTTTAATGTCAGAAAATCAAAAGATAAATAAATCTAAGTGATACCAAAAAAAGAAAACTTCCGAGCAGCTGGTTTTTCGTCTTTTCTTGTTTGTGCCAAATTCTACAGGTGCAAAATCTCTAAATCGAAGATCTCAAAAAGCAGGCAGTCTGCCAGACAAGAGATTTCAGCATAAACATTCCTTTAAAAACAATAAACACCAACCACACATACATTACTTGACGGAATCTTTTAAATAAAAGCGGTAATGCAAAATGGAAGAGAAGGCAAGGAAAATGGCTTATCCCTTTGACGCAATGCCTGGTAATCATCATCCCCAAGGAAAGAAACCACGATTTATGCTATGATGACAATAAAATAATCATTATGTGCCTCTGGGGCAAGGTCCTATACAAGTTCATCTTAAACAGACTGAAGGCTGAAATGAATGTGTCCCAAAGCCAGGCATATATTAGGTTACGTAGGTCCACCAGATGGACATATTTTAAACTTGATTATCTTTTGTATCAAATAGCTTTTTTTTTCACCCGGAATAAAACCCAAGAGCCACTCAAGATAGACGGTTACTGAATGTGGTTGTTGTATGAATGAAAAGGGAAGAGGTAAGAAATGGGAATATGTAGATAACGATCTACCCAAGACATGATTGAAGGACGACCCATGGCGGTAAGGTCGAAGAGGAAGGACCAGACAAAATGCGACCAACTCCCGAAGACTCCAACGGCGAAATAGGCAAACATCTACACGATCTCAACAACCAGATCGGCGGTAGAGGGTAGCGGCAGTCAGTCTGGCGTAACCAAGACGGACCTTGCCAGACCAATCATACGACAGCCCAATGCAACCAGGTTTGCCAGATCTCGCCTGTTTCAGTCTCCGTTGAACCGCGTGGGGAGCGCTTTTGAGCAAGTGTGTTGGCTTCTCCGTCACGCAGAATTGTTCACCGAAATCAAATTCACGCGAATGGCCTCGTTCACAGCCATCTTCGCCGCCGCTTTTTACTGGATGGGGTGGAGGGTATAAGGAGAAAGGATGAAGATTCTGATGCTCGAATACGAGTGGGTGCCGCCAACAAGATTGTAGTGATTTATGAAGCATTCTATCGAGTGCTTGTTCAACAAAGCAGTGGTTCTTTGGAAAGAAGCTGCCCAAATGGAACTTGCTCCTTACTAATGGAATACGACCGAAATATAACCGCTAATCATATAAAGATACTACTCTATACGTGCCGCCTCAATACTAGCTAATTTAGCCGCAAGATCCACAAGGCTCGATACTTTTATTCACAATTCGCGGAAAATGGATCTAAATTTGTCAACACACTAGACATTACTGATCTGGTTCCCGTAAAAAGTTGTTTTTTTACGGGATTTGGATGTCAGCCCTATGCCCAACTGGTTTTAAATTCAGAGTTGTCTTTCGCTTAGATTGGTTACTAGCCCCAAAACTGAAGAGCTCAGTCTGCCCTGCTATTTACCCCATTGATGGAGAAAGAAGAGATTAGTCTATTCCTGACTCAAAGGTATTTATGTGAAGGAGAAACAACCGACTGGAAATCGAACACGACTGGTTTCTATTTCCCAATCAAATACTTTTGTTGTTTGCCGTTCAATATGCTTTTGAATGTTGATTGAGAAACCCCTTCTTATAATTATAATAGAAAGCTTTGAAAGAATCGTCGCTACTTCAGGTGTGCACCTTTTATATTCAATCCTCCATATACTACAACACCGCTTACGCTCAGGGCGTCTTACAAAACATCCAAAATTGTCATTTTTATACCATATATAAAAAAAGAAAAATAATTATCGGGATATGAAATATTACAATATTAAAACAATGTAGCTAGTTAGAAGATATAAAACAAGAAATGAGCAGGTTAAATGTTAATATTTTAGGCGTATGTGAAACGGGGTTTGCAGAGAGAAAAATGAAAGAGGAGTAGGATTGATACTAGACCAAGACATGAAGAAATGCGTTCTGGGATATTGTAAAATATCTGAAACAATTCTTATTAAAATGAAAGGAAAACCTTTCAACGTACCCATTATAGTTGTTTTCTTGCATTAAATCTTCCATATATATAGAGAATTATCTACGGTTTTAATGCACGTGATACATGGCTGACTAATCTATCCAAAGAAAACTGAAAATATCAAAGTTCTGTCTTTTTGTCCGTTTTCACTGATTCTCTGATGAAGCTTTAATAAAAGTGAAACATGTTGGATTGATAAATGTTTCCTATTTTTCTTTATCTTATCTTATCGGATTCTGATCCATATTTGATCAGCATTTGATATATATATATATATATATATATATATATATATATATATATATATATATTATTTCAAACATTATTACGGTAGATGCCACATTTTTATTTATTTAGTGGGTATTACATCTATTTGAGAATTTCTAATAAAGAAAATGTGTTCGCTAGGTGACAATCGATCCCGCGTCCCCCTTTGTAGGGGAAACCACCGTGTGATCCAATTTTTTAAATGCTTTTTTTTCCATTATATATATATATATACATATATTCTATCATGCCGAAAATTTTAGTTACGCTTATGATTCTCACGTTTTTAATAAGACCTCTAAAGTCTGACATTTGAACCATATGTGGCTCTAGCCGCAGTATAGTCAAAAACACAACAATAACCTACATTTTTATTCGAGTTACATTTCAAGGAAATAATTGTTTTCATTGTGTATATGATGATCATAATAATTTATAGAACAACTTCGATTATTCAGCAATTTTTGCATTGAGTCCTGAGAATTTCTTTTGTGATATTTCTCAATGTACAACTTAATGTCTCCCAAAATTTACTCCAACAAATTTAACATAAAAAATGGTCAATTTGTTTCTGTTTAATTATATTTTTTTTATTAATCCCCAGGAACATTTAGTTTGTTTGTCCAGAGGATTATTCAGGTTTGAGGGAGGGAGCGACTGTGATGAGATTGCGACGTTTAGAACCTCAAAGAAAACAAGAAACATTTTTCCAAGCTATAATAGTTTCAAATTTCATAGACAAAGAACAACAAGCATGGTTACTGCTTCCTTTTTACCCCCGCTACACATAACACAATTCACTTCATTGGAGTGAATGACAGTTTGCATATATTTATAAATCCCACTCGTGTTATCAGGGTGTTACTTAATCAGCTAGTATTGTAGCAATTGAGTAATGATGATGATGATGATGATTCTTGTTGTTAATAATAATAATAATAATAATAATAGTGCGATCTTTATAATCCTCATCACTATTCTCTTAACCGTTGTAATTATTTTCGTCTTCGGCTTTAAATTTTTCCTCGTGAAACAACATTTCCTCGGGGGAAATGCAAAATTTAACATTATTTCCTGTTATTTGTTCAAACAGAAATCACAAGTAATGTCTATTATCGGAGCGAAATTCGGTGCATTTATTTTTAGGCGAGCGGGCGTATAATTACATACAGACAGAGAGTTGAAGAAAGAAAGAAAGAAAGAAAGAAAGAAAGAAAGAAAGAAAGAAAGAAAGAAAGAAAGAAAGAAAAAAAAAGAAAAGAAGGGAAATCTTAGACCAATATCTTTTCAAATCTGTTTTCTCGGCATGCGAACCTCTTCAGGAATTCGGAACTTTGTTTTCTACAAGATATCTAATATAGTTAAAATAACAATTTACAAAATATCTTTAAACAAAGTTGGATAATAAAGAATGCGTGGAATTTTGAGTTAAGAACGTTTCCCAGAGGTAAGCGTTCAAGCTCAAGTGAAAGACACGGCTTTGAATGCTGATTTTCAAAGAAATACTTTGCTCTTAGAAGCTTGGCTCCAAAATAATTTCTCGGGTCATTGGTTTACGTATCAAACTTCAGTGTGTAAATTTCAGCACAAAAGAAGGCAGATGCTGTGCCTCACTGTATTTGTTCGCGATGCACCCGATCGGCTGCTTTAGTTGAGCCGGCTCCGTCAAACAAAACCCCGCCAAAACCGAACGAAACGTGGCAGAGATCGTATTCATTGGGACGTGCAAATCCATTGTAGGAATTTCAGTTTGAATTTGAATGCACAAGCTGCTCGCAATAAATGTAAGCTAGTCCTCGAAGGAGAAAATTCCCAATTTGCCGAGAGAAAAGACACCGCATAGCTCTGGCGATTATTGGCGGCTCCATAATATGGCATTAAATAAGATCTCTATTCCTACCTTCTTCAATCAATATGAGGTGTTATCATCCTCTGCTGATAAAGCTGAACGCTTTGCCCGTAAATTCTCTACTCTTGACTCATTCAGAATATCCCTGCCTAACTCTCCTCGAAGAACTGGGTCTCTGTTGAGTGATGCATATAACCCCCTCGCATGGTTTCTGCTATCATCTCTAACTTAGATCACCACAAAGCATGTGAACCCGATGGTATCTCTGTAATAGTCATTAAGAAGTATGCTTTCAAACTGGCTCCTGTTCTCTCAAAACTGTATAATAAATGTCTCATTGCCTCCTGCTTTCCTGCCTGCTAGGAGTCATCATTTGTTGTTCCAGTTTTTAAGAAATTTCCGAACTTCCAGCTATTGGCCTACTAGCCTTCTACTTCTTTTGGGGGAATTATTAGAAGCCCTTATCAATGTTGAATTGGTTCATCATCTCTTATCACAGGACCTTTTTCTCAGGCAAGCAATATGGCTTTCTTTTCTCCAGGTCAATTTCTGATATACAGACGATATTTGCGGAAAGAGTTTATCATGAGTAGATAAAAAAAAAAGTTGAAGTCCAGGCTGTTATATCGAACATCTCGAAATCATTTGACATGGCGTTGCATTCAGTTCTTCTCCACGGTGTATCAAGACACTTTTTTGAACTTATCCACTCTTTCGTATCAAATCGTGAAATGAGAGTTATACTGAACAAAACGCTCGTCTAGATTCATCCTTAGTCCACTTCATTAATGACCTTCCTGATGGCATCAACTCTCAATTTTGTAACTACGCTGACGACACAACAATTTACTCCTGCCTCGATAGAAAGGCGTTTCAGTTTTGACATGGCACCTGTTAGGGCCCGAGCTATGAGCAAATAGTTAACATCCAAACTGAGATGAAAACATTATGAGTGTAAAAATAGTTTTTGTAGTAAAAATACATTTTTGAAAACCAAACATTATTACCAGCAATACATCTTTAGGAAGAAATAATCTCAGATTTTACCGTGGACAAAACCCTCTTTACAAACATACGTCAATGAAACCTGTTCTACAAACTGATTTCTTACAAACAATACATATTCTATTCATACGAACCCACTGACGTGTTGATATGCCGTAAAACAAAACAATTCAAACCTAAATATCTGGAACTGGTCCAGATCAACTGCTGGCTGATCCCTCTTATGCAATCAACATTTAAAATTTCTTTCGCGAACATGACTAAAAGTGACTATTTTATGACTTATTAAAATCGTTTTCACCCCATTCAAGGCAATAAAGTCACTAAGATACAAGGTGTGAAAGAGAAACAGAAACATTGCTTAGAGACGAAAACAAAAGAAGAATAATCAGAAGGACAGTAGATAGCGATTGACATTACATTTAATTTTTTGTCGATTAAGTTGGCTGGAAATCATGGAGTCGGAAGGAAGTTCGACAAGCGAAAAGTGCGAGAAAAGAAAGCATAGAATTTACGTTTCCATTTACCTAACTCATTAAAACACACGAGCAAAATTTCATGACATATTCATAAAAAAAGCGAGTGTCTGCACATCTATAATATACGTGATGTGATAAACATGATTGACCGTGCGAAAATTATTTCTTCTTCGGATAAATTATTTTATCGTTAAATGATGCTGGTGTCCTATCCTGTATTGCACCATGGGTATTCTGATCCGCCCACAAATGTTGGCTGTGTAAATTTGTTATTCCATCTCATCCAAATGTCCCCTAATGCATAAACAAGACAGAAGAGAAAAACAACGGATCGGTATTTTGGGCAATAAACCATCGGCAAATGTTCTCCTGTGGTGAATGATCAGAAAGCAGAAAGACTATGCACACATTCCACATGATACGGATACAGACGCTGCTCATAAAGTACCCTTCATGTGGTACTATGAACTGTACGACATGCTAGTTCTACTTAACGTCTGCTGATACCTGGACTTTCTCCGACAGCCTGTAGAATGTGTTCTTCGTGGTCCGGCGTACAAGCAGATCTCGGTCTTCCTCGATTCTGTGGTGCCATGGATCCTGTCTCAAAAACGTGACAATAAACAGCAGCAAATTTTGGATGCCTTCTGTCTGGAAACGCAATCTGTGCAGCCTTTCGTCTATTACCATTCGTGTGGCCATATGTAAAAATCGAATCTGTTTTCTCTCGATATGAATATCCTGCCATTGTTAAACGGAACACTTCTCATTTAACTCATTACGACACACGTTAAACGCTGAAGACAGAGTAGCCACAAATGTACACGAATGACAAATGAAAGCTAGTCTACATGGCAACACAGCCCTATCTACCGTAAACTTTCTCTAATCTTAATAACTCAAAACCAAAGGATTTGCAGACATATGTTTCCATGGATATTTGTTTTTGTATTGGTGTGAGGTACCGCCACAAAATTTGTAAAAGTATTTTTGATACACCCCTGATATATATATATATATATATATATATATATATATATAATTATTTATTTAAAAATATGATTCCAACGCTACATAAGAGTTCTCATGTTTCAAAACAAGAGCTGAAAATTTCAATATAATTATTTGAATTAAATTGAATTAAAGTACTAAGCTCTTCCATCTTCAAGCGAAATTTTTACTGGAATAACTTATTCCTGAAATTTACTCGTTTTGTAAACATATTCATTATTGAAATTAAGATTACTATGGTAACGGCTAGAGCAATTGTTTAAAGAAAAGGGGTTTAAGGTGTTAATAATTTGTATCAATATCTCAGTTACATTCACAGACGTTAAGTCAGGGTAAGGTTGGGGTGTCTAAATTTAAAGCGGAAGATAACATCGTCTAGTCTGGTTAAGTGTCTATGGGGATTTATTTTATTATTTTTTTATTTTCTGAAAGGGTTTTGTGTATATAAAAAAAACTGTCATAAGTCGCTAACATTTGTTTTTTTGACGACTTTTTTGTAGGGCATTTAAACTATTTGGAATGTAAAAATTATTTTATTGTTTGTTTGTTTTTATGCTAATTATTCAATGCAAAAATTTGATGATGTCGGCAAAAAAACCGTTAACTCCTGTCTATTGTTTAATAGATTTTTATTATTTAGAAACTTAATAATGTGTAGTTTTTCATGTAGGCATAAAGGGCATGGGTCATCCCAAGTTTTACAAGTTCTAGTTTTGTTTATAATTTTTCATTTTACTTTTGGTGTTTTATTCATTTCCTTCAAATGCCAAAAATATTTAGATAGAGATGTCTGATTTCTTTTATTTATATTGTTGAAGGAGCACTTATCATCTATCTAAGTGTTGTAGGGTCTCCACATTTACTGCAGCCATAGCACCAATTATATGTCTTCGGCAAGAGAACCTTATGGATCTCAACCCGTTCCAGGCGGGTTTGAATTTGGAGTTTCACGTCTCCTAGACCGGTTGCTATCCAAGCTCAGTTTCTCCTGCTATTTACCCATACAGCAAGCATTTTGAGACCTTAGTCAAAAAGAAGGTCGTCTAGCATCGGGATAGGACGGGTAGTATAGGTTTCGATCAGCTTGATCCTCTGCTGACCTCCTAACTACCATTACACACACAATTAGTGAGGCCCTTGAAACACATCCCGCAAAGACCATAGCATAAGATATCTCGAAGACCTTCGACAAGGTGTGGCACAAAAGGTTTGCTGCACAAGCTCTCCAGCTATGAAATAACTGCAAGGGTTTTCTATATTATAAAATCTTTCCTGACAGGTAGATCCCTGAAGGTAATTATTAACGGTCAGTCCTCCGGGGACCTGGTGGCCAACGTAGGCGTCCCCCAAGGGTTACTTCTCGGACTAACCCTCTTTTTGATTGACATAAACGATCTACCTAAGAATATACTCCGATCATTTGTAAACGTCTATGCCGATGATACAAGGATATACGAGCTCCCCTCTAAAAAAAATGTCAGAGATTGGCAGATGGCCTTTCATCCGAGCTAACATTAACTTCCCGGTGGGGAAATAAATTGGCTGGTTACATTCAATGCCTCTAAAGCCAAACTGGTTACATTCCATCACCGGTGCTCAGAACCCGAACTATCGCCAATCGCGATGAACAGATGTCCCTTCAGGGAGGCGCCATGGCTTGATAGGATATTGAGCCGCAAAATCGTCCCCGACCTCACATGGAATTCCTATATACGCTCCATGGATAAAGATGCAGGTAAAATGATCGGCTCCCTGTACCGCTCCAGTAAGTACCTGACTCCTGCTAGCCTCTACGTTTATTAGAGACAGAGCAGACCGAAAATGGAGTATTGTTGCAATATTTGGACAGGAGCTGCCCAGACCTCATTTTCCAATCTTGATAGGGTTCAAAATAGTCTCTGAGAAGAATTATTTGGGAGAAGAATTATTTCCACACTCTAACCTCGCCTCTCTCTCTCTCTCTCTCTCTCTCTCTCTCTCTCTCTCTCTCTCTCTCTCTTCTCTCTCTCTCACACACACAGTCGTGGTGTGGCGAGTCTCTCACTGCTCTATCGTTACTACCATGGAAAGGGGTCGGGCAGCTTCTTCCCTCAAACCACTGCCCTGTGGAACAGACTCCCTAGAATATGTTTCCGCGATCACTACAATCTTAACCTGCTTAAGTCTATAGTCAACCGTTATCTTCCCCTCCAATCCATATAAACTTCCCCTTTTCTTAAACCCCTACCTCGAGTGGCCTCCGTGGCTTGTACAGGATAAACCTTACTCTAAAAAACGGGGAGGGGTAAAAGGAAATATGGATTCGTCATGCTTTTCCTAAGTGTGTAAGGGCATGTAACAAATTCGAACTCGGGACTCATTCTGTGCCAACAAACATTACACCGCCGCGCATCCACTTATACACTCACAGACACCTATATATATATATATATATATATATATATATATATGTGTGTGTGTGTTTTTCACAGAGAGTACTGTTTCGCTGTATCACAGACTAGACATCTGAATGCCTCAAGGCAGGATTGAAACCCAACCGATTTGGTGTCAATCAGAGTTTCTACCACTGAGCTTTCTTCATTCGACAGAATCAGGTAGCTAAAACTACCGTCTTGTTTTGACAGATGTTAATAAACGTCAATCAACTTTACTGAAGAGCTTCGCATTTCCGCAGGTGACTGTTGTTTGGAGAATTAGTTTGTCATTCAACATTCAAATATATTTTCTAGAGTTAAATTATGTCATTCGCAGACAGTACTGTTTTGCTGTATTACATCTCTTCAGCGCGCCTAGACATCTGAATGTCTCAAGGCAGGATTGAAACCCAACCGATTTGGAGTCAGTCAGAGTTTCTACCACTGAGCTATCTTCATTCGACAGAATGAGGCAGCTAAATCTAGTGTATTGTTTTTTTATATATATGAAGGACACTCTGAAAGTAAGGCCTCCTATCGATCTCCACACAAACACCAACAGACGTAGAGATTATAATAAGATCGTTAGATAGAGCAAGATTTCACCTACAACACAGCATTTGTACACATAGTCAGCATGATTGGTTATACTTTTACAAGGCGCTTTTCATTTCTTGTGTTAACAGTAAAGCAGGGTCGCTCGGAATGTGGCTTATCACAATTGTCACTGATCAAACAAATTAACCACTACAGAACTGTGCTTGTATCCACGAACTGGTCTCTGTAAACATTCAGCAACGACCGGTACGTAACAGTTCGTGCAATTTTACGCATCCAGGAGTTCAGCGACACTCTTCGATTATGTAAGCGCATTACTGTCCGGAGCCATTTGACAACTGTCTATTTGTAACAAGGCAAAAAAATGGAGGCAAAAGGGCGTCCTCTACTGGTACATTGTCAATATTCAACTTTGATGTGGCAGGTTGATATAATGAAAAGTGTGCCTTGCATTGGAAATGACACACCTATGTTTCTGTAGAATTATATAGACAGTTATTTGCATATGTCTCTGTGTATAGATTTTTAAATATCCATTGAAATGCCCTCACAAAATAGACATACTTGCAGAGATCTAACACCTAGCAGTTGCAGAGTAATTAAGAATATTTATAATCCTTGCTGAATCGTGTTTATTCTGCTACGAGTTTTCCTAATAGAAGCGGAACAATGGTGGAATTACTGTTTCTTCCATAAATCCGATATTTCGATGCGAAGGCTGTTTGGATGCGAAACAATACAAAAGGATATAAATCGAGAACTAAATGGAAGGATCTGGACACCAAGGCGCGTTATTTTAATAAAAATTGGATCAAGAGAAGAAAAATTAATGCTTCACACAAATGATATAATAAAGAGCTATTCTGAATATTATATCTCTATCTATAAAAGGCAGGATGTGTGTGTGTGTGTGTGTGTGTGTGTGTGTGTGTGTGTGTAACGAATACACGGCCGCAATTTTCGACGGATTTGCACCAAAATTTACATGCACATGCTCCAAGTTAGCAGAAAGGCCAAGACCGACTCTGCATTTCCCAACTCCCATCGATAGTGGAAATAATCGATTTTTTCATGCTTCTACGGCAGTTTTCATGTAGTTTGCGGCCATTTTCTACAGGCCAGAGTGAGAGCCTATAGCTGGCTGCCACGAATAGGCAGGAAGATTATATTGGTCAGTGTGAGAGCCAACAGCTGACTGACACGAATGTTAACTAGCATGCTAGCATGCAAAAAAAAATCGTCACAAGTGGGAAAAATTTAAATCTGCATGGCACTTTACTCCAATTGGCTCATTCGCTTGCTTAAACTCAACGTTGATTCTGATTCCGCAGAACTGGGTTGGGTGTGAAAAAGTATTTGTTATTAACATTCTTTTTTCATTCGGTTTTTCCAGTTACGAGTCCTTTTTTAAAGCTCATCGTTTTGTGTTTATTTTGTTTAGTTATTTTCGTAACAGATTTAATGTTTAGTATAGAGCTTAGGAAAAATTCGCAGTGTGAGATAGGCAAGAAGTAAGGCATGTAGCAACATCAGCACGGTAAAGGGCACTTCTTTAAAGGCAAGAAAGGGCAAAAATATTTTAAGTCAAGTGATAGCGATTGCTGTATGAGTCGTACGATTTTTTAATCAAGCCCTGGCAACGCCGGGCCATGCTGCTAGTCATAAACAAAAATAACATGTATCGGGTTTTATCTTTTATAATAAAAATATAATCTGATTATGCAAATGTACCTGTCATAAAGTAGATATATGTGGGTCTCAACCAACGCCATTACAAAATAAAACCTTCCAAAGTACAAGACAGACAGTCAAAAAAAAACTACTTCTTAAATATTGAAGAGTTTTGGTATATAGCTGGTATATAAGTCAAAAGATTGTATAGCGTCTATCACTGTATATTGAATATATTGAATATTGAATATATTCAATTGAAAATATTGAAGAGTTTTGGTATTCGAGCTGTTATATAAGTCAAAAGATTGTATAGCGTCTATCACTGTAAAGGATGTCTGCTATAAAATGCAGATTTTGAATGGAGCCCTTTTATGAATCAAAACATCGTCTGATGTTCGATACAAGAAAAGCATTTCAAACTTTTGCGTTGGCTTTGTTTTTCCGTTCTTTTTCGTGTACGGGTCGATAGAGTCAAAATTGAACACATTTCTCCGTATTCACAACGTGATTTCTCTTAAGATGGTCAAACACAACGTATTGTATTTAAGAAATGTTGCTGTGTTCTTTTATGTTCATTAACACAAAATCAAATGATAGATCTATTCATAATCCGACATTTTTATCACTTCAAATGTTATTATAGTGGACACGCGTATTTGAAATAGACGCCTCATTTTTTTTCTGTTGAACGGTTAGCATTATCTTCATCTTCTTGTGCCTTCGAGAAATCGTAATAAAGGAAATATGCTCTCCAACGAGGGTCGAACCTGCGACTCCCTTTGTAGGAGAAAATGCCGCTTGATCTGACGCGCGTTACCACTCGGCTACAGAGAGCGTCACGGTACAGCAAAGTCCACCTTCTCAGATTATTTATTCTCGAAAGTTATTAATTGCTGAATATATATATATCTATCTATATAGATAGATAGATAGATAGATATGAACAGACTGAGATAGATAGATAGATAGATAGATAGATAGATAGATAGATAGATAGATAGATAGATAGATAGATAGATATGAGATGAAATTAGATAGATAGATAGATAGATATGAGATGAAATGAGATAGATAGATAGATAGATAGATAGATAGAACTTGGAAAGTCTGGTTCTCTCCATTCGCAACCTCTCATATTAACCCTGTGGCATATATATAAATCTGCGAAAGGAAGAATACACATAGTCTGAAGATCGCTTAAGGCGTAAAACTGGCAGTCGCCATGAAATGTTGATTCATATATTCAAACTGTCTATAAATGCCCCACCTACAATATTACGAATGCTTCTCCCAATAATATAGAAAATTATAATAATAATAATGATGACTAATTTCTTTTGAGTATGCCTGTCTTCTAGGGTCACCTCTCGGACCAACCCTCCCTCTATCTTACATATCTGCCTAAGTCTATACTCTGATCATTATATCTATTTTAATAATAACGATATATGGGTGCACCTCAAAAACTCTACATGACCAGAGATTGGCAGATGATGCTTCCTCTGTCCGAGCACTTGTATATTAGTGGATGGAAAACTGGCTGGTTACATTCAATGCTTCGCAAAGCAAGCTAGTTACATTCTTTCATCGACGATCGAACCCCTACCATCAATCACAAGAACCGGATTTTTTCTCACGAAGACCCCGTGCCTTAAGCGCCTATAGGGACAACTCAAACTAGACTTCAAGTAGAACTCTTACATACGATCCATCGCTAAAAATGCTGAAAAAAATTATCGTTTTTTTGTATCGCTCCAGTAAGAATCTGACTGCTTCTTCTTCCGTTATAAGAGTCAGATGAGGCCAAAAATGGAGTACTGATTGTTACAGTTTTTTTGTGTATGTATCATGTAACTAGTGAGTTAGTGAAAATGACTTAACTCCCTTTATAGTCCACCAATAGAAGGTTAACCAATCAGAAGCCGCAGAACATTGTATCCGTCGTGTATAAAGGCGGCCATCTTTGTTTACCCTACCGGAATGACCAGTGCCAACTTGTCAGGCGAAGGTAACAGAAGGAAGAACTACGCTCTGCTATTTTGCTGCAATATCCACTGCTAACCTGAACTATGATTTCTTACTGTCTCCGAAATATTCACTGCTAACCTCTGGATTCTATAATCGAAGACGACCGAATTTGTAACATTGGTTATGAGCCCAGATCACGATTTTATTTTGACGGGAATGAATCGAGATATAAATTATGGGAGACGAAGTTTTTAGGCTACCTCAGAATACAATAACTCCATGACATCATCCTTTGCAAAGTCGACCAGGAGTGGGGATGATGATTTTATGGAAAGAAATGCGACCGTGTTCGCTGAATTAATACAATTCCTGAACGACAGTGGTTTGTCTTTAATAATGAGAGAGGCCAAGGACAATGGAAGCCAAGCTGTACAAATTTTGCGTGAATACTATTTGTCAAAAGGTAAGCCTAAAATTATTGCTTTATATATTGAACTAACTGCGTTAAAGAGACAAGAAAATGAATCAGTATCCAATTATTCGAGCAGAGAATGTCACAAATGCCTTAAAATAGCAGGAGAGACTATCTCGGATGGGCTGCTAATAGACATGGTTTTAAAGGGTTTACCACCGACATTCAAACCATTCACGACAGTTATAACTCAAAAAGATACACAACTAACATTGGTCCTGGGCAAGACGTAAAACTGCATCGATTAAGTCCCTGTTAGGTCCTTATTAGTCCTGGGTAGGACGTAAAACTGCATCCATTAGTTACTGTCTTAACACTGATGACATATATCGACAGGGGCTACACAGTTTTCACTATACAGTCTCGATAGAGTTCGAAAGTGTCTCCGGATTCTTGTAGGTAACGAATTATTTTCCACCCTACAAACCCTTTCTCATAGATGAAACGCCGCAAAGCTGTCCCTGTGCCATCGCTAGTTACATGGAAAGTGGGCAGACTTAAGTCCTTAAGTTCTACAAGATCTAATTTTCACGGCTAAAAATCCACCATGCTAAGGGCATTGTAGCAAACCACCCTATTTCTCTTCGTATTCCATTAGGGAAATATGAGTTCTAGTCAAGTAGCCTCTTCCCAGGAACTGTTACTCTATGTAACCGACTCCCAAGAGGATGGTTCCCCGGTTACTGTAATCTTAACCTGTTCAAGCCTAGCGTTAACTGTACCACTTACTCTATAAGCCCCTACCTTGAGTGGCTATAGGGCCTTTTACAGGTCGAACACTATTGTAAAAATATAGAAAGAGATAGTTAGATAGATAGAAACTGAACAGATTAAGATAGATAGATAGATAGATAGATAGATAGATAGATAGATATGAACAGACTGAGATAGATAGATAGATAGATAGATAGATAGATAGATAGATAGATAGGAATGAGATGAGATAGATAGATAGATAGATAGATAGATAGATAGATAGATAGATAGATAGATAGGAATGAAATGAGATAGATAGATAGATAGATAGGTTGATAGATAGATAATGAACAGATTGAGATAGATAGATAGATAGATAGAAACAAGTTTTTCTTAATTAAAACAACGACTGTGTCATTTTGTAATTTTACATTTTTTTTTTAATTTTGATATATTTTTTCATCTCTCTGTAAAATACCAGGATGTAGTAACATCTTCATTATCTTTGATAATATCGTTAAACTTTTTAGATGTAAATGACATCAATTTTCCTGGCATCATCATGGGATGATCACCATCTATGTGCTATGTCCCTTTGGGACGTTGTTGCTCAAGGCTCTCTGCCTTTTGTTGCTCCAAGTAATTTTTAACACAATATCATTTCTTTATATCTGCATACTGTCAATCCATACAATCCACCCGTTTTCGTTGAGTAAGTTCCGCTTCTCCTTGCTTCGCATGTCTTGAGTAAGCCCTGTGATGGTTAATTTCTCCAAGATTTTTTTTCCTCATTGGCCGTGGCCGAGTGGTTAGAGTGTTCGCTTTCTGACCATAAGACCCGGGTTCGGATCTCACCAATGGTCGATTTTTTCAAGAAGTCGATCCCAGCGTGCGGTACCTTTGAAAAGTGACTGAAAACCCTACCACGGGTTGACCCAAGTCTTGTGAGTGAAATTGGGTAGACGGAACTTTTGTGGGCCGTCGATAGCTGTGCTAGAACGAAGCCACAAGTCGTCGAGGCTGAGGGCTTGAGCGTGCTGGCCTTGTTCAAATTGTTGATCACGCTAGAAAACGCGCCCTTCTCCAGAAACTGTAACTAAGGTCTGCTCAGCATAGTTTTAGTATAAACCACAGGTTGGCTCTGTGGGTGGTGAGCAAACAGAAATGTACCTGAGCGAGCGTCTGCAATAGGGATTGGCTAGCTGCCCTAGTAGACGGGTATCCTAGAAAACGAGTGGCCAGCAAAATGACAAACTTTAATCAGAGCTACAAAAGACAGGAAGTTGTGGAGAGCCATGATCACTCCCGTCCTGAAGGGACACGGTACCTAGAAGAAGGATATAATTTTGTTTATTCCTTCATTCCTTAGATCGTTAGTACGTACAATACTTTCAGATAAACAATGGACTATTCCTGATCCCGTGCGAGGATAGACGGTAGAAAAGATATATCTAAAGTGATGCTCGGTTTATTTTAACGAATATTACTAATTTTCAGTATTTCTCATAGTTCTTACTCTAATATCTTTATTATATTTATCACCGTATTTTGGCCGATATGTTCTTCGGCCTCATTCTTGTTGCATTTATTAGCTTTTAAATATCACTCAATAACTTTTTTTCGCCTGATTCTGATTAATATGACAGCTAAATAATTTATAGGATTCAATATGAAAAAGTAATAAACTCCTACGTGATATCTGTCCTTCCTTACGGCAGCGAATGTTGAACGGTCTCCACAAAGATGAAGAAGAGACTCGATGCAACGGAGATATGGTTCTACAGAAGGATGCTAAGGATATCATGAACCGAGCGTGTGAGCAACGATAAGGTTTTGAAGAGGATGCAAACAAGGCGGAAGCTTATACTTAACATGAGGAAGAGGCAGCTGAAATTCCTGGGAAACGTTATGAGAAAGGAAGGCTTGGAGAATCAGATACTCACAAGGCGAATAGAAGGCTAGATAGACAAGGAAAAGCAACGCGTAACATGCCTAGCGGGCTTGAGCAAGTGGATGACAGAACAGGGTCTGGGAGAAGTGGCAAAAGGACAAAACATATTCAAAATTACAAGGGATAGGGAGAAGTGGAGAGCCATAATCGCCTTGAAGGGATACGACAAATGAAAGAATGACGAGCTCGTGCTCACTAGAAAACTTTCAGAATAGAAGGGGAAAACAAAACATGGGTTCGTATACAAGTAACGCTCTAAATAGCATACACATAGGAAAGGTCAATTTTACTTTCATAAGCATGTCATGAAGATGCTTGAGGTAGGGAAAAACTTGAAAAGTGACTGTCCAATATTTGTACCATTGGGCTTAGATTTGCAGCAGAATATAAATTTGTCTGTTAATTTTTATATTATCATTTTTTTTTCTTAACAGGCAGAAATTAGTTTCTTTATTTCACCGCCGGCCATAAAAAAAACTTTGCTGTTACAATAATCAATATAAGAGCCTAAAAACGCTTACGTATTTCTGGGTGTCATATACCATAATTACTGAATGAAGCATGCACATTTAAGTAATCAATCTATGCATTGTAAAATCAAGTTCGATCTCATGGGAGATTATTGATAAAGTTGTGTTTGTTCAATGATCCCTACCAAACCGGGTTTTTTTTGGGGGGGGAGCAGGGGGGAATACACAGTTTCAATGTTCGGTTTCAATATTGGTAACTCGTGACAGAGAAAAGTTAAATCAAGGTCAAAGACAATACAAGGGAAAAATCGAAGCGATGGTAGTAGCCGTAGAAGTAAACGAGGGCTAATACAGAAGAACTGTCAAAAATGTTCTTGATGTTCTGCATTGACGTTTCGTAACGATTTTTATTTGAATGGAAGAATGAAGATTTAAAACATTATTCTCGTTTAAATCGATACAGTGATTATATATTTGGTCTTTTGTTCAATTGTTCCAGTAACTGTGCCAGTCCGTACAGGAGGGAAGGAAGGGAGGTAGAGAGGAAGGAAAAAAGAAGGAAGGAAGAAAAGAAGGAAGGAAGGAAGGAAAGAAAGAAAGAGGTATTATTGAAATTCAAAGACGAAGTAAAAGGTAAGCATTTGTGGAAGGCAATGAAAGAAAGATTTAAAAAATAATTTTTTTTTTGTTTTTTTTAAGGAAAAGAAATGCAGAATAAATCAGATGGAATAAAATCAAAACAATGGAACGAGAAAGACAGAAAAATAGAATTCTCTTCTTTTTTTAAATTCTTCCTGAGCACGTTCTTTGGATATGCGGGTAGTGTAACGGATATCGACGCGAAAAGTAGATATGGCGAGATCAAATTCCGGGCTATTCTGTTGCATCTTCTTTCCTGCAAATGACCTTGAATGATTGCCTATTAACACTTTGTGGGTTATTTAAAGCCGTAACATATTTGGGATTGTAAGCATAATTCTTTTCTTTTCTTTTGCCGACTGAATATTGCATTAAAAAGTTTCTAAAGAGTAAGAAATGTATATGGAATTTTCCTTGTTATTCTTTTTAAAAAATACTTCTTCTTAAAAAATACTTATTCTTAAAAAATATTTCTTCTGAAAAAATAGCTATTCTTAATAAATACTTTTCTTTAAAAGTACTTATTCTTAAACAGTATTTATTCTTAAAAAATTATTCTTCAAAAAATACTTATTCTTAAAAATACTTATTCTTAAAAAAAATTATTTATTCTAACAAATACTTATTCTTAAAAAATATTTATTCTTAAAAATTACTTATACATATACTTATACAATAGTTATTCTTTTAAAAAATACTCATTCTTAACAAAAATACTTATTCTTAAAAATATATAGGTGGGGAGATGGATTTATAACTTCTCCAAGGGTATTCCCATGGAAGTGAAACGAACCCGACTGGAATTCGAACTCGGTTCTCCGATTTCACATTTCGGGCTGCTATTGATTACAGAATCCGCACATCCAAATGCCATTGGAAAAAACTTAAATCGGATTTTTATCCCCACCAGTTTTTTCATTCGTATTCCATTTGTAAGGAAGAATGAGTAAGACGTCTCTCTTCATTGCATTGAGTGAAGAAAGCACAATCAAGAAGTAGAATGTCGTTTGGAGTCGACGTCGTCTTGCTGAAATGTCGATCTCTAACTTTCTACTTTTTCTTTCCTTCCATTGACGATTCTCGGCGTCAGTCGATATGCATTTGGACGAGTCTAAGTCCTCTTCTGGGGAGGTGTGTTCACATCCAAAACACTTCCAAATGAAATAAGCTTATTCTCGGGCACTTTTACTTTGTAGAACGGACTCCCGAGAAGGTGCTTCCCTGATCACTACGATCTTAACCTCTCTACGTCTAGACTTAACCGTCATTTCTCCTACATATCCTCATAATACGCGCTTTTAATTTCTACCTCTTATGCCCTTAAAACACTCTCATTCAGCTTGGGAATGCCAGATGCTGTAAGCTTGGATGTGCAGGTGGTGTAATGGATAATGGCTCAGAATGTGCAGAGTTCCAATTCCAGTCGGGTTCGTTATATTTACTTACAGGCAAATACCCTTGACAAAGGTCTGAATCCACCTTTTCAGTTTCCACACTATTGGTTAATTAGTGGGACTTGTAATTAGTAAGACTTGTAATTAGTAAGACTTGTAATTAGTAAGACTTGTAATTAGTAAGACTTGTAATTAGTAAATCTTTATTACCACTGAAAAAATTCTTACAATCTAAAAATATTTTTTGGCTTTTAATACACTGTAAAAGGACGATAAGTTGTAAAAAACAAAATCAATCAATTTCATTTAGTAACCCTCTACTTTGAGTGGCTCTTGGGCCTTATACTGGGTTAAATAATAGAAATAGACTGGGCTTTCTAGCCTTTTTTGGACACTGAGCAGGAAAACGCTGAATTCAAACCGTAGAGAAAGCTGCGGGAAAACACTCATAGTCATAGCAGTTAGCATCTTAATAATGAAAAGGAAGTTGCGGAGGGCCATAGTTACCTCTCTCCTGAACAGGCACAGCATTAAAAAAAAAGTAATATATAAGTATATACAGCTTGCCTATTT
>CAHIKZ030000868.1:5030000-5032500 GCA_903632075.3 Acanthosepion pharaonis
AAGTATTTTAATAAGAAATGATATCGGATTAAAAATCAATGAATTGTTTAAGAGTTAAAACTCTGGAACGAAAATAAAGTTTCAAATATAGACTTCGAAATCTCTCAACAAGAGATATGAATATTTTTGATTTTTAATTTACTTACTCCAATTTTTTTTTCTTTCGCTTTTTCTTTTGAATTTTTGAATAATCTATCCGGAATTTTAATATGGGCATACAACAACTTATTCGAAATTCCGAAAGACAGACAAAACTTGTTTAAATACATATTTATTTTTATTATAACCGTAATATTAAGTGGTTATACGTGTTTCAGTAAATATTGTTTAAACAGTAAAAATAATATCTACCTGCTAGGAGATATAGTCTTAATAAAAAAGAAAAAAAAACCGCCTGGAATCGAAACTGTACTCTAATCTGAGTAACCAGATTGTGTTACCATAAACATAGCGAAAAGCGAGTGAAAAAAGGAGCCAAAAAAAAAAAGAAAGGTAGAAAGAAATAAAGAGAGGGCAAAGGAAATAGCGAAACAGTGGAAGAGCGATGGAAAAAAAAGGAAGAAAAAAGAAAGAATGAAAGAGCAACTAAAAAGAAAAAGCTAAAGAAAAAAGAATAAGCGAAAGAAAAAAAAAAAGAAAAAATAAAGAACGAAAATAAGAAACATCCGAATTCATTTTGGACTCAGATAAACTTCGACGTATTTCTTCTAACTCACTTTCTTTAAAAGAGCTGTTTTTGAGGTTCGTGACTCAGTTTATGATGAAGTGTTAAAATAATTTCTTTCCGGAAAACAACTCAATCGCAAAAGACGCGTGTCGTTGTCTATATACTGGAATTGATTCTTTTTTTTTTTTTTTTTTTGGCTTTTAGAACGCTAAAATCCAAATTCATTTCAAATAGATTCACATCATTTAAGTGACATCATGTACCTTCCCCGCAGAAATGCCCGGGTGTAGGCAATAAAAAATAATTCGGTTCTTTTCGACAACTGAGGCGGTCGTATGTACTCGAAGAAAACAGAAAAGTTCATGAACTTTGGACAGTTTATCCTGAATTGGGATGTTCAGATACATAAACAAAACAATATAATGCCTTCTGGGGTTATCGTCTTCCGCTAACATAAGGTTGAAATATTATATCGAATCCATTGCTGGCCTGCGGCGAGAAAAAATCGATTCAATAAGTCGTTCTGGACAATTTTTCTTGCCAGAATCATTCTTACGGATTTTTAAGTCTACCATTCGTCCACGCATTAAATATAGAGATTCTTATAAAATACAAAGAAGAATATGTAAAATCGTCTCTCTTGTTCTTGTAACGGCATTCACCCGGGGTGGGTTGAGCCGGTTACAATATTGGATTTTCATGGGAATTTGGAATTCACAAGCAGTCCCCAACCCTCACGTATAGCACATGAGATTTGATTATAGTGGTGAAGGTTTCGTGCAGGACCATCCACACTTTTTGAAGGGACGAATACAGAGACTTGGTGCACTACGTGCCACAAGGTCCCCAGACGACCCTCCGAAGGTTTTAAATTCAGAGTTTTCCTTCTCCTAGACCAGTTGCCATCCAGGGATATAGAACCCAGTCTGTCCTGCTATTTATCCGTAGCTGGAGGGAGAAGAAGAGGTTTCATACCTTTCCCAAGCGTATTAGCACGTAAGTGAATGTAATGGATTCGACTGGAATTCGAACTCAGCTCTCCGATTCCTCAATCCAAGCCGCTATCCATTACTCCACCGTGCCCCCTAATCTGTAAAATGCTCATAAAAAGAACAGTTTTCACGCTTTAATGCGCGCTCGACCTTGATATTCCAAAATAAAAGAAAAAAAAATCCATTATGGATAACTTTACACGTTCTAATGAACGCTAAAGTATAACTGTCAACTGTTGCATTTAAACGCAAAAGAAAGAAAAATCAGTAATGCTACTCATAATTTTTGCCTTAACAATTACATCGCTGATGATAATCTCAGAAAGAGACCGAAAGCACTTTGGAGATGTTACAGTGTATTCCTTGCTACATTTGATTGTAAAATAGTGTGATTGTAAAATATTCGTGAATATGAAAGGATTATGATAAAAAAAATTAGCAAACATAATGTTTCTGATTTATTCAATTTGCTGCCTAAATACACAAATTTTAACATATATATATACATAGGTGTGTGTGTGTGTGTGTGTGTGTGTGTGTGTGTGTGTGTGTGTGTGTGTGTGTGTTTGCGTGTTTGCGTGTAGTGTAAATTACTTTCAGGAACAAAATGAATAAAAAGACAAGAGAAAAACCTATTGTTAGCCGAAGCGTTTCGTCCTCTGATATTGCCTTGATAAAGTACCACAGAAGACGAAACGATTAGGCTAACAATAGGTTTTTCTCTTGTCTTTTCATTCGATTATCTATCTATACATATATATATATACACACACACACACACACACACACACACACACATATATATATATATATATATATATATATATATAAAATAAAAATG
>CAHIKZ030000868.1:5035000-5037500 GCA_903632075.3 Acanthosepion pharaonis
CTGGCTTCTCGGCACACAAGCCCAAAACAACCACATATAATTGTCTCTTTACATCCGACAATTCTAAGACATGAGCGTCGAATGTAATCCCGAAAAATATACTTCTAGGTAAGCAATGGTCGATTAATGAAAACATAAATAAATACCCATATGTAATTTTTCTTAATATTTACTTTATTTGGGTATGAGAAACGCTATTGCAGTGAATGCTGGATAATCCCCTCACAGATTAAAGCAACAAAAATTTGCTTCTACAGAATGATGCTGGCAACACCACGGACTGTTCTTTCCCGAAATTTTCGAGAAAAGACACTCATACTTCACACTAAGAAGAGACAGTTGAAATTTCTAGGGCACAAAATGAGGAAAGAGACCATGTAAAATTTGATACTCACAGGGCAGATTGAATGCAAGAGGGATAGAGGAAAACAACGCATAAGCTACCTAGCGAGCTTGAGTAAATGGATAACAGAACAGGAATTAGGAGAGATAAGAAAAAGATAAAATTTACTAAGTGTTACAAACGGCGTGAAATTGTGGAGAGACATAATCGCCGACGTCTTGAAGGAACATGGTATATAGAAGAAGAATACATTTATTCCGCTTCTACATATGTCTGGTTTTTATGCTTATCTACTTCGGGTCAAAGTGCACACACTCCGGCACCCGCGTTCGGATCAAATTGTAGTATCTGTTCTCTTCTGTGCCGTGTTTTTGCCTTCGAGCAGATTACGGTTTTCGTAATGAGAGATGCCTCATTCCGCGAATTCTGTAAAGAATCTTCTCATTACCCTAAAGGCATGTTAAAATTAAAGTTTAAGTTATGATATATATATATATATATATATATATATATATATATATATATATATATATATATATAGAGAACATTCAACACTTAGAGACGACAGGCTGTTTCATGCTAGAGGCAATCATGACGATTGCGTCTAGCATGAACCAGCCTGTCGCCTCTAAGTGTTGACTTCAATGTTCACTTTTATATTTACACACGCTCTATCTCTGATATTGAGCACTTGATCCCATAAATATAGCACACCTGAAGAGTATATTTCTTCATTTATATATATATATATATATATATATATATATATATATATATATATATATATATATATAGTCTACTAGATTCAGGCAACGAGAAACGACTCCTCTCCATTATCTTTCTCCACAAATTGTCATAATTCTCATATATAAAAGAATTCATTCTTTGGGGAGTAATGACAATTTAGAATGAAAAGGATTTTTAAATACTGTCTAGTCTGTTAGTCAATTTTCTTTTAATATAATTTACTCAATAAGCATTTACTTGGTTTCAGGAATAGTTAAATATTGGTTGTTTATATTTGAGTCTATAAGCAATTTCTTAGTTCGATTAAAAACAAGTATTAGTCCTCTATATTTGCGACTTCAGTCATGATAAACGATTGCGGTTGTGTTTCAAAGGTAAGCCTATTAAATATTTTCTACAGTTCACAGCTAATCTCTACCACGACTTCTAGAGTAACGATGTCGATCGTCTTTTATGTCAAGTTGTTGTAACCCGAGGCCAAATGAGGTTAATAAATATCTAACTCCATACGCTTAGATTGGGATGAAAAGGAAGTCCACTCGCTTTTTTTGCTTTGGACAAAATCTGACATATTTAATGATCAATTACAAATCTCCACAACGTAATTGTTTTTTGTTTTTTTTTGTTTTGTTTTTTTGCTTGTTTTAGGCTTTTATGACATGCTACCAGCGAGTAAGGTTGTTATTAATGATTTGGACATAAAACTATTATTATTTAAGTTTTACTACTGCTATATCTGGTCTGGTGATCCTGCTGTAGATTTCGTACATTTGAAAAATCAAAAGAAGGATCTGTAATTTAATTAATCCTGACTTGGTATCTCAACTTCAGCCACGAATTCGCCGAGGTAGCATGTCTTCCCTCAGTCTTTTCTACAATTATTTTCATGGCAACTGAACTGACGACTTTTTTTTTCCTTGTGCTCTAACTACACGAATTTAAGCGTGCTACTAGATTGACAACTGGCTCTCACCGTATTACTGTTGAAATAACTAAATCCAACAGTTTCATTTGTCGCACTCCCCGCCTGTGGAACTTCCTTCCGTTTACTTGCTTCCCTGATAACTAAAATCTTCAAAACTTTAAATACAACTTCAATGGCCATATTCTATATTCTTGAATCCCGTTCATCTTTTATCCTTTCCTCAATCCTTCCCATACCCAATCTTTTCTCTCATTTTCATTCTCTTTAACCCCCCTGCGTACTAGTGGCATTCCCGCCTTGCTTGGGGTGAACTAACTAAAAAAATCTATCGTTTTGTAGCTCTTAGTAACTGAACACATTTTCCCATTCAGAAAATGCTGTAAAATCGTAAAAGTGAATTGTCTGACAGCGAAAAAATAAAATGGATGCAGTAAAACTCCGATATTTAAGAACAAACGATCTCTTTTTTTTCTCTCTCTCTCTCT